>CM046040.1:71537912-71840162 GCA_025215565.1 Flaveria ramosissima
ATCAAAGCCCTAGTAATGTAGGTAAATCTCTTGTGTCCTATTTGACATACGATTTCTGAAAACATAATTTAATGTTAAAAAGAGAGTTGATCAGGTTCCTTCCTAACATACCATTAATTTTAGAAAACCGTAACAATTACTGAAGTTTCCGAACAAAAAAAGGGAACCCGCAAATGATCAGAAAGTTAAGTGATATGATTTCTAATAACCATTTCTAGTTCATTAGCCATGGATTTATTATGAAGACCGGTTTCGCGAATGAAAGTTAATCATACGGTTTTCAACCTTGTATGACAATCACAATCACAAACCATAAATGTTATAACTTCCCGTTCAAATGTAGATGCTACCCATCAATAGTTTTCCCGACCACCATAACATTAACATAATACTTATCACACCATTAGTTATCACAAATTACATAAGTTTCATCCGATTAGGATGATAAATAGAGTTTAGCTCATGATGAGCTTTAACATAACAACGGATAACAAAGAAGATAGATAAGTGATCATCGGTGAAATGGAACAATCAAACCGATAATCCACAATGGATGACGTTTAGGTGATCCCAAGCTTCTTCCAAGTGTTGTATGCACCTCCCGAGCCTCCGAATGATCTTGAAGTCTTGATTCCCGAGAGAATTCAGCAGAGTAACTCTCCCACCAAAGCTTGCCAAAAATGGTGAGCTTAGGCTTCTATTTATAGGCTTTCCGGAGTGTTTAAGCACGGCCCCGTGCCTAAAAGGCACGGCCCCGTGCTAGTACAATGCTTACGAAAGTTGGTCGGCTCGTACGTGCAGGTTGTGTCGGGCACGGCCCCGTGCTAAATGGGGCACGGCCCGTGTTGGAGTGGGGCACGGCCCCGTGCCTTATGGGGCACGGCCCCGTGTCTATTTAGGGGACAGTACTTTTTGTCCTGTCAGATGTCCAAGCACGGGGGTGTGTTAATTTAGCACGGGGGTGTGTTTCTGGCAAGGCATGGGGGCGTGCTTAATGAGGCACGGCCCCATGCTTGGAGTCCAAAGCTCGGATTGCTTCAATTTCTTGTTAAATATACTCCTTTGTCCATCTTGCCCTTTTAAACACCTGAAAACACAATTTAACACTTTTAAGTACATTTTCATCATTTTAAGGAAGATATTAAGGAATAATTGATGTGCTTTTGATAGGATTTTTATGTATAATTTGGAGCACATCACATAAGATAGGATTAATTACTGTTGAATGGTCTTCAACTTCTTGATGAACCCAAGACTAATGCGGCTTGGGTTTCCAAATGTAAATAACCCATCTCTTTGTGCAGGAACTGTGGACCAAAAGAACAATGAGCCGGATCAGAAAACCTTGAAGTCCTACAGGACGTCACAACAATTACTGAAGTCCACAAAAGCTGAGAGAACACCTGAAGACAAAGTTGAAGACACAAGGGCTGAAGACAAAGTCTGAAGACAAGTACTGAAGGACAAGTCTGAAGAAAGTGTGAGACAAAGTCGAGAAAAGTGCTGAGACAAAGTCTGATAGACACAAGTGCTGAAGAACAAATATCAGATGTTGTCAGAAAGCTGAAGAGGACTTCGTCAGTAGTTGTGACGGTTTACTTGTCAGTAGTTTTATGTGTGATCTTTTCAGTAGTTTTGTCAAACGACTGAAGAGTTTGTTCTTCAGTCGTTGTAGTTTCAGTAGTTCTTTTCAGTAGTTCAGTTGTATATTAGCACTCTGACATGTTCCAGTAGTTGTGACATTTCAGTAGTTGTAAGTGTTAGTTATTTTTGTACTAGATCTGCTAGTTGTCACTTCCCGTGAACAGCAGTGATTGCACTCTATATAAGGAGTGTCAAACTTATGTATATTTGAATGATTGAGCAATAATATTGGCATTATTGAAACATTCCTCAACAGAAATATATTCTCTCGTATTTGTTTACAAATATCAAACTCTTGCTATAATTTGTCTAATTCTTGATCTTATCGCTGCATTACTCACTAATCCATCGAACTTGTGATCGCTGATCCTGACAAATGGTATCAGAGCAGGTTAATCATTGATCGATCTAATAATTGATCATTGAAACTGCTCTTCAAGATCCAAGTTTGATTGAATTAGCATTTTTGCAAGAAACGGTTATAGAGATTGAATTTTCTGTGTTTTGGTCATTATCCTGAGATTTATCTTGGTTTTCATTGAGTTTGTTGTGGTCTGTCTAAAATCTTTTAAAAGCTTGAATAAAATTGTTTTTGGACCCAAAATGACTACTCCTTCCAATGATCCTCACAATACTGGTTTCCTCAACCAAGCCTCCAATGCTGGTTAGGAATGAGTATAACATATGGCAAAGACGTATGCTCCATCACCTGTCTGGTTAACAGCTCAGGGTTGGACATCAGTGGTACATGGTCCACACAAGCCTATGGTGAATAACCCGGAAACCAATCAAATGGTTCCGAAGAGGAAGGATCAATACTCAGATGAGGATAAGAAATTGTTTGAGATTGATGCAAAAGCCCATGGAATTCTGGCCATGGCACTACCCAATGAAATCTATTCTGGGCTGATGCATTATGAATCTGCCCATGACCTCTGGAATGCCTTGAAAAACAATTTGGAGGAACAGATGAGGTCTTGGCAAATAATAGAGAGATCCTTGCCCAACATATGAGACATTCTCTCATAGGAAGGTGAGACACTGACTCAACAGTTTGAGCGGTTCTCTTGTTTGATCTCTGAATTAAAAATGGTCAAACATGAGTACACCAATATCCAGATGAATAACAGATTTCTCAGATCACTGCCTGAGAGATGGGACACATATACTATTGTCCTACGCTCCAGTGCAAATTTGGACAAACTATCTCTCACCCAACTCCATGGGAAATTGCTCACTTTTGAGAGAGAGATAGAACAAAAAGAAAACTGTCTTCATCTGGTAAGCTCACTGAAGACTTTGTACCAGGCAACACTGCTCTGGTTAGTGATGAGTCAGAATATACTTCATCTGAATGCCAATATGATGAGCATATTGATTTCTCTTCAAACATTTCTGATTCAGCATTTGCGAGTGGTGATAGTCAGTTATACTGGGTGTAATAATGACAATCTATGCTTCATCATGGATGATCTCAAGGGGATTGCTGATGATGACTTAGAAGAGATGGATATTTTGAGCCAAATGGCCTTGATAAATATCAGATCTCAGAAGTTCTAAAAAAGAACTGGAAGAAAGTTCCCAGGAGTCTCTGGCAAAACCAAAGTTGGTTTTGACAAGAGTAAGTTGAGGTGTCACAAATGCCAAAGGCTTGAGCACTTTGCTAGAGAATGTAGATCATCTGGATCTATTAATTCCTCTGCACCTTTTGTGACTTTCCCTAGCAATAGTCAACAAAACAAAGGGCAACATCCTGTCAATTCTAGTCATCATTCTCAACTACAATCTCCTGCATACTTTGTTCCTCAGGGTCAAATGCCATACCCTTACCCTTGTTATTACATGCCACAAACCAGTCAAGTTCAAGCTCCTATGGTACCACAACCTCATGCACTTCCAGAACCTCAACCATCTCATCAACCTCCTCAACCTCAACAACATAGCTTCTTCACCCCTGAAGTTGTTGACTGGAGCAGCTTGCCAGATGACATATCTGGTCATGAACAACTGATCACAGGTGCTGTTCAACATAGTGATGAAAGTCCTTTTGGGAATCTGGCACTTATGGCTCTGGAGTCAACTGAGGGTTCCTACTCAACTGCATCATCTTCACAGGTAACTCAGGTATCTTCAGAGGCTAAAGCCAAGTTATGTTCTGAATCATGCATAGCTGCTTTGTCTCTATTAGAGAGGCAAATGTAGCATTAATAAATCAAAAACTTGAGTTTGAGAAAACCATTTCCAAAAGACAAGCGAGTATGAGTCTGCTCTTAATAGTAAAAATGATGAGATTTATAAGCTTAAATGTCAATTAAATGATGAAAAGGCTAAGCTAGAGGTTATTCTGGAAGACCAGAGAAGTCTCAAAGAAACCCTTGCAGTCACCCAAGTAGAGTGTGATCGATGGGTACAATCATGCAAAGGTTTTGAAATGCTTCTTAGTAAGCAATCAGCTTCCAATGTGAAGTTTGGCATTGGTTATAATCACACTGCTCCTCCTACAGATTTTGCTCCAAGAGTGAGAAATGAAATCTGATGGAGAAAGTAATAACCAATCCCCTCATCATGTGATTCACTTTTTGATAGAGCATCATCAAAAGTAGAAGTCAGCACTAAGCCCTCTCAGACCTATCAGCTAATGTTGATGGTTCTATTGCTGACACTCACATGATCAAAGAGTTGATCAACTCAGGAGTTATTCTGAAAGTCCTGAAAGGACTGGAGAGCAAGATTTAACACCTGAAGTTCAAACTCCAACTACTGTCAGCACTGAAAAGAAGAAAGAAAAGAAAGAAAACTGTCAGTAGAAAGAGTTTGAAGACTACTAAAGAGGAAGTCAAGAAAGCAAATAATGCTTCCAAAGTACTGAAGAGCAAGTCTTCAGTAGTTTCATCCTCTTTAGTTGATGATCAACATAAGATGAAAAAGAAACCATGTGAAGTATGATGGTTTGTTTAATCATCTTACAGATGATTGTTGGTACAAAAGAGGATCCAAACTCAAACATAAAGAGGAAATTAAGAGAAAATGGTTAAATGAAAAATGAGTTTGAAGCCAACTTTGTACCAGCAACATCAAATCCTGTAAACCCTTAAGTCCAAAAAGAAATCCAAAAGGAAGGGTTTTAACAGGTAACAGCTGAGATTGCTCAAAAGAAGAAGGTGTGTAGCAAAGAACTTATCAAACTCCAGTGCTAATGTGTCTGAAAAGCTGAAAGCTTTATCACAAAAATCAGACACAACTGGTTTATGATGGTCCAACATCTATTGGAAGAGTTAACCAATTAGATGTTCCTATGTTGAAACCACAGAAAAGGAGGTCCAAGCCAAAGGATTCCTCTTCTTCCCATATTCTTCCTCTCAGGCTGTGTTATTCCAACAAACCTGTAGTCTACCATCTGTTGATGTGAACAGGCCAAAACCAAAAAGTTTGGGTCTCAAAATCTAACTAATTTGTTTTGTTCTGCAGGGTTCTTCAACATGCCACAGAGGCATCTGGTATGTAGACAGTGGAGGATCCATGCATATGACAGGAAACAGATCACTTCTTAATGACTACTCTCAAGGAAGGAAGGGGTTTGTATCTTTTGGCAATGATGCAAAGGGTTACATCATCGGCAAAGGCTTTGTTTCCAATGGGGAAATAAAGTTTGATGATGTTAACCATGTGGAAAATCTCAAGTACAACCTCTTGAGTGTCAGTCAAATGTGTGACAAAGGCCATGTTGCTCTTTTCACCAGTCAGAACTGCCGGATTCTGTCATCCAAAGTTCTAAGTTTGATTGATAAGGTGTTGGATAAATACACTCTCCTTAAGGCCAACAGGACAGGAAGAGTGTATGCCTTAGATCTTTCCAAGAAAATAGATCTCAAAGGCCATCCTTGCCTATTTTCCAAGGCTTCCCCTCAAGAATCTACACTATGGCATAGAAGGCTGGGTCATGTTAATCTCAAAAACATAAATCAGCTGATAAACCATGGTTTAGTAAGGGGATTGCCTATGAAGGAGTTCAAATGTGAAGATGAATGCACTGCTTGTTTAAAAGGAAAACAGCACAAAGCTTCATTTCCCTCCATAGAAGAACCTAAGTCCAATGCCTGCTTACAGCTTCTTCACATGGATCTCTTTGGTCCTGTGAGAGTGATGAGTATGGCTAAGAAGAAATACTGTCTGGTAATTGTGGATGATTACTCCAGATTTGTATGGACTTTCTTCTTGCATTCAAAGGATGAAGCAGCTCAGAAGATTATCAACTTTGTGTTGTATGTTGAGAAGCAGTATTCCCTCTCAGTCAAGTGTATTAGAAGTGATAATGGAACAGAATTTAGAAACAATACACTTGATGAGTTCTACCTCTCAAAGGGAATCAAGAGGCATTTTAGCATTCCAAGAACTCCTGAACAAAATGGAGTAGTGGAGAGAAAGAACAGGACCCTTATTGAAGCTGCAAGGTCCATGTTGGCTGACTCTGGACTGCCAATGACTTTTTGGGCTGAAGCTATCAATACAGCTTGCTATGTACAAAATAGAGCTCTAGTAAATAAGAGGTTGATGAAAACTCCATATGAAGTTCTTCATCATTTGGCCCCTCTAATTTCATTCTTCAGAGCTTTTGGATGTCCTTGTTTCATTCTCAACACACGGGATCAACTCCAAAAATTTGATTCTAAGGTGGATGCAGGGTACTTTGTTGGTTATTCATCAACTTGCAAAGCATACAGAGTCTTCAACTGTAGAACAAAGATGGTTGAAGAACTCTACATGTTAAGTTTAATGAATCTCCAAAGGACAAGATTCCACAAAGCCCTGTGGAGATATTTGATTTGGACATACTGCAATATGTTCTTATCAAACTCCTGCTGTTGCTCCTGTCAACAGTTCACCACCTGGTGGTACTGCTGGTGCTGATGATGATGATAGTAGTACTCACCTCTTCAAGTTTAGTGATCAACTGCCTGATTCAGCTAGACCTGATGTTCCTGTAGCTCCAGCAGCACAATCCACAACAAATGCTGATGAGATTTCTACAACTTCAACTTCCTTTGAATTACCATCTACTGATTGGTTTCAAGGAAATGCTTCACCATCACCATCTGTTGCTGCTGAGCCTGCTACAAACACTTGCACTGATCTCATTGTGTACCAAGATCTGAAGAATCACCCTATGTCTCAAATCATTGGTGATATCACTGCTGGAGTATCAACAAGAAGTCAATTGTCAAATTTCTGCTTCTATGCTCTCTTCATCAGTCAGCAAGAGCCAAAGAATTATCACATTGCTTTAAAGGACAATGGATGGGTTGATGCCATGCAGCTTGAGCTTCTTCAGTTAAAGAAACAGCAAGTGTGGGAACTGGTTCCTCTACCTCCAGGTAAGTGTGCAATAGGCACTAAATGGGTGTTTAGGAACAAAACTGATGAAAATGGGCTTATTGTTAAGAACAAGGCCAGACTGGTTGTTCAGGGGTTTGCACAAGAAGAAGGTATTGATTATGATGAAACCTTTGCCCCTGTAGCCAGACTGGAAGCAATTAGATTGTTTTTAGCTTATGCTGCTTATCAAAATCTTAAAGTTTTTCAAATGGATGTCAAAAGTGCATTTTTGTATGGGAAAATTAAAGAAGAGGTTTATGTATGTCAACCACCGGGTTTTGAGGACAATAAGCATCCTAATTGGGTGTATAAGCTTGATAAGGCTCTTTATGGGTTGAAACAAGCTCCTAGAGCCTGGTATGAGACATTATCAAACTTTCTTCTTGAAAATAATTTCACTAGAGGTTCCATAGACAAAACTTTATTCATTAAGAAAGCTGGGCAGCATAATCTACTTGTTCAATTTATGTAGATGATATTATTTTTGCATCTTCTGATCCACAGTTGTGTGATGCCTTTACAAAATTGATGCAACAAAAGTTTGAAATGAGTGCCATGGGGGAATTACAATTCTTTCTGGGTTTGCAAATCAAACAAAAGGCTGATGGAATTTTCATTCATCAGTCCAAATACACAAAAAATCTTTTGGAAAAGTTTGATTTACAAAATTGTAAACCCTGTTCTACTCCCATGTGCAACACCACACAACTGGATACAGATCAGAAAGGTAAAGTGGTTGATGAAACACTTTACAGATGTATGATTGGGTCCTTGATGTACTTAACAGCTTCTAGACCAGATATTATGTTTGCTACATGTGTTTGTGCTAGATTTCAGGCTGCACCTAAGGAGTCTCATTTGATTGCAGTCAAGAGGATCTTTAGATATCTGCAAGGCACTCCATCTCTAGGTTTATGGTATTCTACTAGACATTCTGGTAAATTAGTTGCTTTTTCTGACAGTGACTATGCAGGGTGTAAGTTGACCAGGAAATCAACTTCTGGTGGATGTCAATTCCTAGGCAACTGTTTGATTTCTTGGCAGAGTAAGAAACAAACCTCAGTTGCTACATCAACTGCTGAAGCCGAGTACATTGCTGCTGCAAGTTGTACATCTCAGGTATTATGGCTTCAAAACCAATTATTGGATTATGGCATAACTGAGACTAAGACTCCATTGTTAATGGACAGCTCTTCAGCTCTTTGTATTGTCAAGAATCCTATCCAGCACTCTAGGACTAAACATATTGAAATTAGACACCATTTTATTAGAGATTGTTTTGAAAAAGGTCTGATTGATCCAAAGTTTGTTCCTAGTGCTGATGAGCTTGCAGACATTTTTACTAAGCCTTTGGATAGTTCAACTTTCCACAACCTGGTGTTAAGGCTTGGTATGCTGCAGCTAGAATAAGTGACAACTACTGATGATCTCAGTAATAAATACTGATGATCATTGGTAACCATGTCATATATAAGTACTGATGAGTTCCTTTCCCCTCAGTAGTTTTTATAACTACTGAAGGCTACATTCCTCACAAGTACTGAAGTACTTTATTTGTTAAAACAGCTGATGCAGTTACAACAGCTGATGAAATCACAACAGCTGATGTAGCTACAACTACTGATGTCAGAAATGCAGATAAGTACTGATGACCAATGAAACCTCTGAAACTCAGATTTAAGTCTGATGTGTGGAGGTCAGACTGAAACAGCTGAAAAGCCATGAATTGATGAAGCAGCTGATGAGTAATTTCTCTTCAGTTGTTCCTACAACTGCTGTTTCTAAACAACTGAAGCCAAACCTATGTCTTCAGTAGTTTACAACTACTGAAGACTAACACCAAGTCTTCAGCTGTTTACACCAACTGATGACAAAACCAATGTCTTCAGTAGTTTCACAACTACTGATAACAAACACCATGTCCTCAGTTGTTTCACCACTTGAAGTCAAAACTGTCTTCAGTAGTTTTATAACTATTGATGACTAAATCAGAGACTTAGTTGTTTCAACGTCTGACGGTTAAAACCAAGTCTTCAGTTGTTTTATAACAACTGATGATCACACCAATACGGTCAGTCATTTCAAACCTCTGAAAGTTAATGCCACGTCATCAGTAGTTTCAACAAATGATGACTAACACCAAAACCTTCAGTCGTTTCATAACCCTACCCTATAAATACCTTATCCCACCTTCAGAGTTTTTCTCACCTCTCCTCTCAAACCTAACGTTCAAAAACTCTGTAACCTCTCTTCATCCATGGCGACCATGCAACTAAAACCACGACACAACTGTGTCGCTCACCTCACCAAATCGCCATACTGGACCAAGTTTCACAACGCCATTGATTTAATGGTCCAGTCACCTTACCAAACAGCTTTTTGTTAAACCCCACCATATATGCCGAATCTCTTAGCCAATTCTGGACAAACGTCACTCTTGTCTCTGAGGAGAATGACACAGAGTCTCTCCAATCGTTTGTCCATAACCAAAAGGTGGTCATTACTCCAGACATTCTTCGCCAAACCCTCAATCTGGATGATGTTGCCTTCCCAACTGGTTTCCAAAGGGCACAACAGATCTGTCATTTGCCCACCATGGATACGAAGGTAACCTGAGTGCCTCTACCATATTAAAGAAACATTTCCAGGATGCTGAACGGCTCATCTTTCATATGGTAAATGTCTGCCTGGCCCCCAAGACTTCATCATGGGATCAAATGTCCACAAGGTGGCAACAGGTAATGTACTCCATCCTTGAGCAACAACCTTTAAATTTTTCTGAAATACTATTTTTAGAGCTCAAGGATATGGCCCAAAAACAACTTGCTAACCGTTGGATATTATATCCTCGGTTCATAATGGCCATAATTGAAAACCAGCTTCAAGCTGAGGGACTTGTTGGCCTGGGAGTCCCTGCTATGGCTGTATTGCCTGAAGTATACTCCCGGCACAACTCTGACCAATCACTCAAAATGGCTGCCAAGCTGCGCAAACCCACGCAGCTGGAACCCACAGCCACCACCACAAGATCCAAAGTCCCCACCAAACCAAAAACAAAACGACCCAAAACAGCTATTCAGGGAGATGAGTCCCCTGAAGATGCTCCTGTACCACCAAGACAGGATATACTTGCTGGTGTAAACCCCCCAGTAGTATCAGAGACTCAACCAGCCACAGCCGCTCAGGATTCCTCTCAAAAGGAGCCTGAAGCAACCAAAGAAGGGGTACCCACAAATCTGGAATCTTCCTCATTTGAGGAGATTGCCATTGAAACGCACCATTCTCCCCAGGTGCATACTGATTTCACCCTATCTCCCCATGAAAATGCCCCCCAAAGTCCAACACTTATAATTGCAAACGTGCTGACTCAGCTGCATGCCTCTCCTCCTCCCCAACAACCACCAAAGGGGAAAACCACAGATATTGAGGAAGAGGATCAACATGCTTCTGACAACCCACAGCACAGGGGTTTAAATGTTCTGTCTCCTGGTGTAGATAAGGAGATCAGAATATCTGGTGAGGCTGCCACCTCTTCTGAATCAGCACATGATCAGACTGAGGCTGGTAACATTGCTAAGACCTCATCAGAGGCAACAGCTGATGAAGGACATCGTCCTGAGGCTGGAAGTCCCCAGTTCCAAGAAAAAGGGGCACATGCTACAACTGGTCTACACCCAGGGCATGTACATCCTGCTACAAGCAGGAGGTCAGGTGATTCAGCATTTGCTGATGATGACCTGGGCTTCTTTATGATGTTCTAGCCCAGAACACAATTCTTGAGGAAGAAGTAGTAGACTACAAAGACTACTTGACCAATTCTCTCAAGAAGCAAGTCCATCTGACACCAACATACACCCACAGATGGCACCTTCACCTGAAGGTCTCCCAAACACTCAGCCAATCAAAACTTCCAACCCACCAGCCTCTACTTCTGGCACTGCTTCTCAGGGACAGAACCCCTCTGAGCAAACAGCTGCTATCTTACAACAATCACTACCTCTCATCACCCCAATGATCACAGACATTGTGATCAAAACCATGGATGAGAGGCTTCCCTCAATATACAACCCCTGGTGGAGGAGATTGTGAGCACAAGGCTTTCTACTACTCAAACCCTTGCAACCAATGCAACCAAAAAGGGGGAGAGTCAGTTAGTGAAAGCAAAGGGGAAGAGCATACTGAAAGAACAGGAGACTGAGAAGGAAGAAGAGTTTGTGAAGGGAGCTGATATTGATCAAGTGGGTGAAAGTCATAAAGACTTTCATATCACATATAAGAAGAGGAAGATTGAAAGAAAAGACAAAGAACTCCAAAAAGAACTCAAACTTGATGAGATGATCAAAATGGCGGATGCTACACATAGTAAATCTATGGACTCCATTATTGATCAACTGTATAGACAAGGGTTCGATACTGCACAGCTTGACTCAGAGATTAGAAGACTTGAAGTTGAAGAAATTAACTCAAGATGGGCAAGTTATGATGTGTTAGAAAGAGAAAGACTGGAGATCATGATCAGATTCATTGCAAAGTATCTTGGGAGATCATTGATAGAGATTAAGTCATGGACCAGGGACAGTATCTTGGCAATAACCACAAGATCTGTACGTCTGAAGCATACACTAAGGGATTAGTGATTGAAGCACTAAATGAAGCAGGTGCTGGGAACAGAAATGAACTAGCAAAACACTCCAAAGCCTCACTCACTACAAGAATGCTAGAACAACCTGCAAAACCTACCACTTCAAAATCACCACTACCACAACCCATTAAACCAACTCCTGTACCCTCAAAACCAACAGCCGATGATGCATCCAAGAAGAAGAAGAGAAGGATGTTGAGGCTAGAAGAAGAAGAAGAAGAGGATGATGAGGAAGAAGATAGGCTGCCTCTTTCCGCAGTCCTAACTTTGCCTAAAGCCAAATCTATGCCCATCACTCCCACCTCACAGATGGAGACTGTGAGAGTTAAGATAGAAGAAGAACAGCAGCAAAGGCTTCATGATGAGGAAATGCTGAAAAGCATAGACAAAACTTATGTTGCTTCTTCATCAATAATAAGTATGAAGAAAGAAGCTCTGAGACTGTACACCCTTGCCAACACATTTCAATATCAAAAGGAAAAGGTGAGGATATGGCCTGATCCTAGGGTGGCTCATAGAATTGTGAAGAAAGATATTCCTGTGAGATACAAGGGCCAGATAAAAAGGATCGTAGATGAAGAGATCAGTGTGGTCCTTGTAGTATCACCCTCGGAAATTGTAGAAGACTTCAAGAAGGCTTATGCGACTAAACAGCCACCCCAAAAGATGTTAGAGAACAGAGTTATTAAAAAGGGGTTAGTCTACAAGAAGCTTGAGAACTTCAAACAAAATGAGCTCAGTCTGTTACTTGAAGGTACTCACCCAGATGAGTTTGCATACAGACAGATTACAACAGTTGAGCTCAAAAATGGCAAACAGGCCAAGTACATCTCAGAGCTGTATGGGCGTGAAGGATTGTTTGATGGTGAACCAGAGAATCTTACCATGGAAGAACAAATCATGTTTCTCAGAGCATACACCAGAGAATCCTACAGGCTTATACATGGGAAGTAAGTCTCATGGATGGGGGAACAGCTCAGTGTCCAATTCCCTAATACAGAGCTCCCATCCATACTTTGCCAACCAAATCATTAGAGACTTATTTCCAGGCCAGTGCTTATATGGGTCATCTTCTCAACTGATCAAGAAGGAAAAAAGACCAACCATTTTGCCAACAATAAGTGGGACCTCAATAAGGTTAAAGGTTTTGGCTGCATTGGTTCAGGGGGAGTTTGTTGGACCAAAAGAACCAATGAGCCGGATCAGAAAAACCTTTAAGTCCCACAGACGTCACAACAACTACTGAAGTCCACAACAGCTGAAGATAACACCTGAAGACAAAGTCTGAAGACACAAGTGCTGAAGACAAAGTCTGAAGACAAGTACTGAAGACAAAGTCTGAAGACAAGTGCTGAACACAAAAGTCTGAAGACAAGTGCTGAAGAAAAGTCTGAAGACACAAGTGCTGAAGACCAAATATCAGATGTTGTCATAACAGCTGAAGAGGACTTCTTCAGTAGTTGTGACGGTTTACTTTTCAGTAGTTTTATGTTTTATCTTTTCAGTAGTTTTGTAAAACGACTGAAGAGTTTGTTCTTCAGTCGTTGTAGTTTCAGTAGTTTCGTTTCAGTAGTTTCATGTTTTATTCTTAGCACTCTGACATGTTCTCAGTAGTTGTGAACATTTCAGTAGTTTGTTAAGTGTTAGTTATTTTTGTACTAGATCTGCTAGTTGTCACTATCCCGTGATTACAGCAGTGATTGCACTCTATATAAGGAGTGTCAACCTTATTGTAATATTTGAATGATTGAGCAATAATATTTGGCATTATTGAAACATTCCTCATCACAGAAATATATTCTCTCGTATTTGTTTACAAATATCAAACCCTTGCTATAATTTGTCTAATTCTTGATCTTATTCCGCTGCATTACTCACTAATCCATCGAACTTGTGATCGCTGATCCTGACAGGAACAACTCAAGAAAAACAGAAATGTATGGATCATTAACAGTGGTTGTTCCAGGCACATGACAGGCAATAGGTCACTACTCCAAAGGTTTGAAAGAATTGATGGAGGACCAGTTGCTTTTGGAGGAGATGCAGGAGGTTACATTACAGGAAGGGGCAAGGTCACAAATGGTTAGCTCAGCATTGAGAAGGTAAACTTTGTCAAAGAGCTTGGGTACAATCTTCTGAGTGTATCCCAATTTTATGATTAGAGTCATAACATGCTCTTCACTGAGCATGAGTGCATTGTTCTCAGGCCCGGGGTGGTCATTCCTCATGAGCACATCCTGCTCAGTGCCCCCAGGAAAGGGAACATGTACAAGATGGACTTGCAAGAAACATCTCCTTCAGGAGAAGTTTCATGCTTTCTGTCTAAAGCAAATAATGATGAATCTTTCCTCTGGCATAAAAGAATGTGTCATGTAAACTTTAAAAACATGAATAAATTAATTAAGAACGATTTGGTAACTGGAATACCAAAGAAAGAGTTTACAAGTGATGACCACTGTGTTGCATGCCTGAAGAGGAAGCAACACATGGTATCTCACAAGCCAAAGGAAAAAAATTCCATCATTAATCCCCTACATTTATTACATATGGATCTCTTTGGCCCACCAGTGTAATGAGTCTAGGAAGGACCTCTTACTGTTTGGTGATCACAGATGACTTTACAAGATTCACTTGGGTCTTCTTTCTTAGAACTAAGGATGAGACTCCTGAGATTCTGAAGAATTTCATCTTAAAGATTGAGAATCTATGTGATCACAACGTCAAAACCATAAGATGTGATCAAGGAACTGAATTCAAGAATCAAATCCTTGATACATTTTGTGATGAAAAAGGTATTACAAGACAATATAGTGATCCCAGGACTCCTCAGCAAAATGGTGTTGCTGAGAGTAAAAACAAGACACTGATTAAAGCTGCAAGAACTATGTTGTCTGACTCTAAACTACCCATCACCTTCTGGGCAGAGGCAGTGAACACTGCTTGCTATGTGCAAAACAGAGTTTTAGTGGTTAAGACACATGGTAAGACTCCTTATGAACTTTGGCACAAGAGAAAACCTTTCATTGGTTTTCTCAGGTCATTTGGATGTCCTTGCACCATCTTGAATACCAAAGATCAAATTGCCAAGTTTGCTGAGAAATCAGATAGTGGACACTTTATTGGATACTCTTCTCAAGCTAAAGCTTACAGAGTATACAATCTCAAAACTAGAGTAGTTGAGGAGTCAGCCAATGTGACTTTCAATTAGCACACTCCCAGTGTGAAAGGTTCTGGTCCGGATTGGCTATTTGATCTTGATTTAGTTACCAACTGTTTTAACAAATCTTGTGAGAATGTTTTAGGATCCATAGATATACTTACTTCAGGTGATCCTGACCCAAGATTTGAGCTAAGAAGACCTTCAAGTTACACATCTTCAGCTCCAGTGGTAACTAATCCTGCAAATGAAGCTTCTACCAGCACATCAATGACAAATCCTGCTGATACTTCTGGGGTGCCTTCAAGTTCCAGCTTAGAGGCACAAAACTCAGAGGAAGGAGCTTCAAATGTTGGAGAAAATGGTGGTGGTGAAAGTGATCAGGAATTTCTTGATGCTAATAACAACTCCATTGAAGACAACATCAATGATGTCACACACTAATTGGATCAAGTCAATCTTGATAAGTGTGCTGATGTGGAGGGTGAATCTTCCTTGCCAGATCAGAAATTTTCAAATTTAGATCTGTCTAAGCAACTTGTTGTGAAGCTTCAGCTAAGGATCCACAAGTCTCATCCTACCACAACCATCATTGGAGATGTTGATTCAAGGGTGAGAACAAAAGGACAAACCCATGAAGCAAATGTTTGTCTTCACTCTTGTTTATTGTCCCAGATAGAGCCAAAGAAAATTGATGAGGCTCTAAAGGATGGAAGTTGGGTTGAAGCTATGCAAGAGGAGCTACTTCAATTCAAAAGGCAAAAGGTTTGGAACCTATGTCCTCTTCCTCAAGGGAAGACTACCATAGGAACCAAATAGGTTTTTAGGAATAAGAAGGATGATAGAGGACTTGTCATCAAGAACAAGACAAGACTAGTTCAATTGTATACTCAAGAAGAAGGAATTGACTACACAGATGTTTTTTCTCCTGTAGCAAGACTTGAGGTTGTTAGGATGTTCCTAGCTTTTGCTGCATCCAAGAACTTCAAGGTCTACCAACTTGATGTCAAGTGTGCTTTTCTTTATGGGGTGATTGATGAAGAGGTGTATGTCAGACAACCACCTGGGTTTGCAGATCCTGATCATCCTAATTATGTCTGCATGCTTGATAAAGCTCTTTATGAGCTGCACCAAGCACCAAGGAAGTGGTATGAGACTCTATCTCAGTATCTCTGTCACCATGGCTATAAAAGGGGTACTATAGATGGAACTCTCTTCATGAAAAGAACAGGAAATGACATAATGCTAGTTCAAGTATATGTAGATGACATTATCTTTGGGTCAACTAATCCAAAGCTCTGCAAAGACTTTGAGAAGCTAATAAAGGACAGGTTTGAAATGAGTGCCATGGGGGAACTCAATTTCCTTCTAGGAATTAAAGTGAAGCAAGTTGACAATGGAATCTTCATAAGTTGACAAAGTATGTACAACACATACTTAAAAGGTTCAACATGACTGATTGTAAGGTTGCTAAGACACCCATGGCCAGAAATCACTCCCTTGGACCTGATCTTGAGGGGGAGTGTGTTGATGAGCATCAGGGCAATGATTGGGTCTCTTATGTACCTTACAGCTAGCAGGCCAGATATCATGTTTGCTACATGCATTTGTGCAAGATATCAAGCCAACCCCAAGATGTCACACCTGGTCACTGTCAAAAGAATTTTAAGATATCTCAAAGGTGCTCCATCACTTGGCCTTTGGTATCTAAAGAATTCTGACTTTAATCTGTATGCTTACATATATAGTGACTATGGTGGTTGCAACATGACTGCAAAGTCTACATCAGGGGGATGTTAATTTCTTGGTGGAAGAGTAGTCTCTTGGCAATGTAAGAAACAATCATGTGTGTGTGCATCAACTATTGAGGCTGAATACATTGCTGCTGCAAGCTGCTGTGCTCAAGTGCTTTGGATTCAAAATCAGATGCTGGACTATGGATTCAACTTCAAGGAGACTCCCATCCACATAGACAACAACAGTGCTATCTCCATCACAGAAAATCCTATGCAGCACTCAAGGACAAAGCATATCAATATCAGGTATCATTTGATTAGAGATAACTTTGAAAAGGGATTAATCAAACTAGTCAAAGTTAACACAAATGAACAATATACTGATCTGTTCACCAAAGCTTTTGATGAGCATAGATTTTTATATCTTGTATCAGCTATTGGGATGATTAACTTTGAATAGCTTTTCTTAAAATTAATCATATTTATTTCTAAAACCTGTGTGTCCTAAGTTGTCTACTTTATCACTTTCATAAGCCCTTGTTTTCTTTGGAAGAAAATCTTTTCAAAAGACTTTTCTTAGATTTTTGAAAATTTTGATCTCTTCGGAAGATTTAAAATTACATTCGGAAGAAATTTATGTCTTAGTAAACAAATAACTACTTCAGTAATTTTACCTTCGGAAGAAATTTCTGAAATATCTTCCGAAGCTTAAAAAATCAACTTAAGTACCCTGTATGTTTTCAAAAAACAAGTTTCTTCCGAAAGCAATTTACCTTCGGAAGTTTTTATTCTCCTTAGAATAAAAAATCTCTGAGTGTTAACTCTCTTCCAAAGCAAAATTCTCAAAAACCTTTGAAATTTCTTCCGAAGCCAATTTGCCTTCGGAAGCTTTTTCTTCAGAACTTCCGAAGCAAATAACCTTCGGAAGATTTCTCGACTTCCAAGAAAACTACTTTTTGGGCAAAAGTAAACTACTTTTCAGAGATGGGACTGACATCCGGATTTCAAAGTTTATCCTCTTTCATTAACTTTGTGTCAAATCCTTTTCACATAAATACCCAACGGTTCCCCCTCTTTCATTATCTTCTTTAATTACACTATTCATTAAACCTAAATTCTCCCAAACTGCCTTTGTTCTTCATCTTTCTTCATCCTTATGCTTCTCAAATGGCCAACCTAAACCGCAGAAACAACCCAGATTTCTCCATGCAACTTCACAGGCAACACAACCAGGTTGCTCTGTTAAGCTCTGAGAAAGATGAAAGTTTCTCAGAGATTTGCCGTTTCTTAGCTCTATACAACTACTTCACCTCCCTAACCATTGATCCTACTCTCTATGAGGATCATCTGCTTGAATTCTGGAAGACCTGCCAAGAGGTCATTATGGATGGGGAGAAGGCACTGTCTGCCACAGTGCAAGGGAGGACAATCTTCATCACTCCGGCCATCATCAACACTCACTTGCAGCTGGATGATGAAGAAGGTGAGTTGTCTTTCCTAAAGGAAGCTGTAAATCATTCCTTAGAGCAGATGGGCTATGAGGGAGATTTCTCTATAAAGACCTTCAGAAAAGGGAAGGTCTCATCCCAGTGGAAATACCTGCTTCATGTGGTTATCCACAGCTTGTCAAACAAGCATGGAGGGTGGGACTAGATTCCTAAGGATCTCTCCTTCATAGTACATGGAATAGTTCAAGGGTCAAGTTCAGGTACTCTCAGTTTGTTTATAGCAATTTGCTTGCTAACTTGGACTCCTTAGAGTATTATATGTTTCCTGGATATGTTCAACACATCTCAACTGTGAAATGGGCTCATAGTTGAGGGAAACAGATAATATTCTTAAATTGGGTCAGATGAAGCCCGGCATCTTTAAAATTATGAAGAAGCCAACTGTAGGCTTCTCAGGGGTAGAAACAGCCCTTGTCCCAAAAATGTTAGTGCTCATTGCTCAAGGTGACAACCTAGCAACACAAGCTAGTGTTGAACCCATACCTTCTACCTCCCAACCACCAAAAAGACCACAAATTACCCTCACCTACCAAAGAAAATCCAAATGAACCCCTGCTCAAGCTATTGAGTCTGTGCAGGCCCCCATACAGGAGGAAGTGGACACTAGAGCTCTCACTTCCCCTGAGGAGCAAACCACTCCCATCTCTTCAAGAATCAGTGGTGAGGTTCCTCATGCTCACCCTGATGAGCTCACAAGCCCAACTGCCATAAGCCCTCACTCTGACTCTCAACACTCAAGTGAACAACCTTCAAGGGATAGTTACCATCCCCAGCCTTTAGACTTAAATCAACCAATTTCCAACCTCTCATTCTATACATATGAAGACTTAGGTTTCAGTGGGTACCATGAGTCTCTCTACTCTTCCCCTACTCAAAGAGAGATGAGTACTCCTGAGTCTCCTTTGTCTAGCCCACATCAGTCACCCATCACTAAGGTGGATACTTCTGAACCTGTTCAGGATATCCATATGGAAGAGGCTCTCACTTCTGCAAGTGATTACATCATTAAGACCTCAACCATGGCAACTCAGCCCATTGACACTTCAACTGAGGCTGTTAATGTGCAGAGGAAATCCAGCAGCCAAGAACCTGAAGCTGGTGGTGAGAGAGAGGACCTTGGTCCAATCATCTCATCCCCCAATGATTCTTCTGATGAAGATGAGGGGAATCTGAGACTAAAGGTGCAAAAACTATCAAAAACATGCTCCTATTTAGTCTCTAAGGTTAGTCACCTTGAATCTCAGGTGACTACCCTGCAAAATAGGGTCAATGATCAGCAACTTGAGATATCTTATCTCAGGGAGAAACTAGCTAGGAGACCTTTAAGAGGAGCTCAACCATGAACACAAGAACCTGTGAATATGATTGACCTAACTCCTAGCTCACCTATGCAAGAGGGTGATGCTACCAAAAAGGGGGAGAAAGTCATTACAGTCACAGAACCTGGGAGTTCTTCAGGGAGTATGGACAATGAGAACTCACCATCCTCACTTGCAATTGTGCATACTCAGCAACTTCCTTAAGTTCACATTGATGTGGACATTATAGACTCTGTCATTAGGAGTCTCTTTGAGGAAGGCATTCCAAGGGCTATGTCATCCCCACCTCAAGGAACTTCAAACTACATTATTGGGTGGAGGTATGATGCTGATAGAAGAGCCCTCATTCTTCACAGAGTTCAAGGGCAGCAATAAGTATTTAATTTTCAGACCTTGAACTACTATAAAGGTCTTGACCTGATCAACATGCCACTTGTCAACCCAAGTCAATCAAGACAAGCTGACAGGTTAGCACTCAGGATTCAAGACAGAATTACTGAAGAGTTCAGCCTTAGAAGGAGACAAAGGCAATCAGGTAATGTCATTGGTCAACTGGATGTTGAGGCAGACCCTGAGATTAGTTTCAAAGGGAAAACCTTGGCTGAAGGCCCAGTGATAAAGCCTGAGAGCCCTGTCACACCAACAACTGCTTCAGAAATTCATTCCCTCAGTGAAACACCTGCTGGTGAAGGTGTCTCACAACCTCTCTCTGGCCAAATCTTGGATGCTACACCAAGCAATGAAGACCAAAGCTCTCTCCACCCTGTGTCACAAAGGTCTGTGGGTGACAAAGGGAAAAGGATTCTAACTCCTGAGGAGATTGAGGAGGAGGACAGAGATAGGAAGAGGAAGCTAAGGGGAGAAAGTTCCTCTGGGTCTTCAGCCTTTATGCAAGCTGCAATCAGGGCTGCTCCCAGACCAAACACTCAAGATGATGAGTTGAGGGTAGTCAGGATTACTTACCTGCAGACCAGGAACTATGACATAGATGAGATTATATCTCTCCCTTTAGAGGAATTAAATGAACTGGCTGACATGGAAGTGTCAAGAGAGATGAAGGAAGCAGAGGATGCAAGGCTACTTCTCCAATTCAAAGAGGAGAAGAGACAGAAAAGGTTATACAAGCATGTTCCAACTCTCTCCCCAGTTCAAGAAAGCCATGTGCAAGAGGCTGTGGTAGCTACACAATAACCTCAGGTAGACAAGGAAACAAATAGGCAAAACATGATCAACTACCTGAGTGCCACAGGTCTCTACCAGGCATCTGCACTTCTTCCCTTGTCCTTTGAGTACATTGAGTTTGAGTATCTCAAACAGCTTGAACTTCAAGGGCTCAAAGAACAAAAAGCAACAAAGAGAAAGATGAGGGAAGATGCTTCAAAGTCAAGAGCCATCATCCAAAAGTGTAACGCCCGGAATAAAGTCGACACGAGCCAATTAATAATAATGGGCTTAGCCGGGATTATTTGAAGAAAATAAGCGAGGAATGTGGTATGGACCGAGTAGACCTCGCGGGTTATGTGTTCGGCGAGTTTAAAGTCCCGGGAACACCCGGTATATAAACGGGTCAGCTAGAGCCACTCTCATTTGCAACTCAACACCCAACTTCTAGAGAGAGAGTGTAGAGAGAGAAAGTGGAGAGAAAGTGGTGATTCAAGGCTTGGTTGATCAAGAGATTGAAGATCGGTGTTCGTGGGCATCCAAACAACAAGAAAAGACCAAGAATCCAGGTAAGAAACATCGTTTAATCGTTCCTTTTGATGTAAACCCGGATTCTAGGGCTTGGGGTTTTTGAAAGTGGCAAAGAATCGCCCAAAACTCACGTTTTTGTGTAAGAAAACATGTAAGAAGCTTAGATATAGCTTATTGGGTGATAAACCAAGGATTTGGGTGTAAAAGATTGAAGTTTTGGGTCAAAAATGGGTTGGTTCGTAATTTCAGCCCGTTCTGCGAAACTAGGTGTTCATCCAGCGAAATTATGTAGTCATCTAGCGAAACTATGGATCTTCTTGCGAAACTATAGTTTCGCAGGTAGTTTTGCAGACATGGTTTTCCAACGAAAGTTGGGCGAAACTGGCAGCGAAGATGCCAGCGAAACTGCTGGTGAAACTAGCAACGAAACTGTTGGCGAAACTAGCAGCAAAACTGCTGATCTTGCAGCGAATTTAGGCAGAAATTAACTCCTTTGAGTGTTAACTTATCTGCAGGCTGTGTAGTGTGACCCTTGCCTAGAAAGCTTGATTGAGAAGCTATTCACTGAGTCCAGGTGAGTTCTAGATCCCCTATTTTAAAGGTTTTAAACTTGTTTGGGGCTTGAAATGCATACTAAATATACGTTTCTAAATGACCAAGATTTTAAGAGGTTTAACAAGAAGATCGATTTTTCTATAAGGAAATGTGCTATATAAAAGTGTTAAGATAAAAAATTTTCGCGCTGACCTAGCAGCCCGGCCCCAGCCAGGGGCGTTGCCCCTTGAACCCCACTAGGGGCTGCTGCCCCTAGGACCCTGCTGTTAGGGGCTGCCGCCCCCGAACCCTCGCTGTCCCGCGGAGGGTCGGTTATGTTCTATGATGACTTGTGCTTGTTGTGAATATGTTTATGTATGTGAATGTATGATGCATGATGTTTATGATGATGTGTGATGGTATATGTTATGTATGATGATGTGTGATGATGTTATGCTTATGTATGATATGTTCCTTATTATGTATTATGATGTGACTTTACGTGGTGTGATTATGATAATGAACGTAAAGTATTATCTTAACGAAGTGAAAGATTTAAGATAATGAAAGTGGAATATAATGAATGAACGAATGAAAGCCTTGCAAGCAAATGAAAGGAGGTTCACAACTCATTGAGAGTTGTTAGCTCAACTGTGTGTTTACAGCGTGTGATCTTGGCTAACCCTTAAGGGTTCACACACAGGGGGAGTTAGTCTATGTGACTACTCCATACGTGCGATATGTGCGATATGTGCGATATGGGATCCTTGTCGCTTAACCCTAGATGATATGGCTTTGTGCTCAAGAGGGGGGTTAAGCATACGACATGATCTAGATAGAAGTGAAAAGATAATAAATGTACGAAAAGTGGGATAAGTACGAAACGTGCGATATGTACGAAATGAACAATGATGGAAGATAATAAATATTACCTTGATGTATGTACAATGTATGATCACGTGCGATAGTAAAGAAAACGTTTTAACGAAAGAAATGTAATATATTTTTGTTGGACCAAAAGAACCAATGAGCCTGATCAGAAAAACCTCTAAGTCCCACAGACATTACAACTGCTAAAGATAGTTACATCAGCTGAAGACATCAGCTGATTACAAAGGTCTGAAGACAAAGTCTGAAAGCAAAGAATTGAAGACAAAGTCTGAAAGCAAAGAACTGAAGACAAAGTCTGAAAGCAAAGAACTGAAGACAAAGTCTGAAGATGAAGTGCTGAAGACAAAGACTGAAGACCAGAGTGATCAGCAGTTGTCACAACAGCTGAAGTTGTTAACTTCAGTAGTTGTGATGGTTTTACTTTTCAGTACTTGTAATTTTATATCTCAGTAGTTTGCTTGTTTCAGTTGTTTTTGTAATTCTGTTAGATGTCACTGTCAAGTGACATCAGCAGACGTCACATTCCTCTATATAAGGGATGTTGACCTAGCTGTATTTCTAACCAAAGCATTACGCGTGAATGAAATCTTTCCCTTAACAGAAATATTCTCTCTATAATTGTGATTGATTGTCTTGCATATTCATTACCTTTCTTGCTTGAATTCGATCTCAATCTGTGATATTCCGCTGCATAATTCTAACCTAATTGATCCGATCCTATCAAATGGTATCAGAGCAGGTTAATCATTGATCGATCTAACAATTGATCATTGAAACTGTTCTTTTGATAGCAAAGGTTGATCGAATTAGTAGTTTTGCAAGAATTGATTATAGAGATTAATTTTCTGTGCTTCCGGTTCATTAATTGTGATTCTAATTGTGTTTTCTAAGTGTACTGTTGAGTTTTCAAACCAGACCAATTTTAATCTCCTTGACTTCAATTGAATTAGTGAAAATGACTACTTCAATGAATGATCCTCACAATACTGGCTCCTCAACTAAGCCTCCTATGCTTGTTAGGAGTGAGTATAACATATGGCAACGCCGAATGCTCCATCACCTGTCTGTTAACAGTTCAGGTTGTTGGAAGTCTGTGGTTCATGGACCATACAAGCCTATGGTGAGTAATCCTGAAACCAAGGAGATGGTTCCTAAAAAGAAGGAACAATATTCTGATGAGGATTAAAACTGTTTGAGATTGATGCTAAAGCCCATGGAATTCTGGCCATGGCAATACCTAATGAAATCTATTCTGGGCTCATGCATCATGAAACTGCTTATGATCTCTGGGTTGCTCTAAAGGAACAATTTGGAGGAACTGATGAGGTCTTAGCAAACAATAGAGAAATCCTTGCCCAGCAATATGAGACATTCTCTCATAGGAAGGGTGAGACACTGACTCAACAGTTTGAGCGGTTTTCATGTTTAATTTCTGAGCTTAAAATGGTTCAACATGAATACACAAACAGCCAGATGAATAATAGATTCCTCAGATCCCTGCCTGAGAGATGGGACACTTACACCATTGTCCTACGCTCCAGTGCAAATCTGGATACTCTATCTCTCACCCAACTTCATGGGAAGCTCTTAACATTTGAGAGAGAGATAGAACAGAAAAGGAAACTATCTTCATCTGGAAAGCTCACTGATGACTTTGTACCAGGTAATACTGCTCTGGTTGGTCATGAGTCTGAATATGCTTCATCTGAAAGTTCATATGATGAGCATATTGATTTCTCTTCAAACAGTGGAAATCATGCTTTTGTTGGAGTTGAGGGAAACTCATGTTTTAATGCTGATAATTTGTGTTTTGTGATGGATGATTTGAAGGGAATAGCTGATGATGATCTTGAAGAGATGGATATTTTGAGCCAAATGGCATTGATTAATATCAGATCTCAAAAATTTTATAAGAGAACAGGTAGGAAATTTCCTGGTCTCTCTGGCAAAACCAAGGTTGGTTTTGACAAGAGTAAGTTGAGATGTCACAAGTGTCACAGACTTGGACATTTTGCTAGAGAGTGTAGATCATCTGGATCTAACTCATCTGCACCCTTTGTGACTTTTCCAAGTAATAATTCACAATCCAAAGGGCAACATCCTACCAGTTCTGATCATCATTCTCAGCATCAATCATCTCCTGCATACTTTGTCCCTCAAAGCCCCATGCCATATCCTTATCCATGTTTTTACATGCCTCAGTCTGGTCAAGTTTCAGTACCAATGGCTCAACAACCACATGCTCTACCTGATTCTCAGCCTTCTCAATCAAATCAGCAATCTCAACCTCAATCTCATCAGAGCTTTTTCACCCCTGAGGTTGTTGACTGGAGCAGCCTACCAGATGATGTCTCTGGTTATTCTGAGCAATTTGCTGGTGCTGGTCAACATGGTGGTGACAATCCTTTTGGAAACCTTGCTTTAATGGCCCTGGAATCTACTGATGACAATCCTTCATCATCACAGGGTTCTTCATCACAGGTACCACAGGTATCTTCTGAGGCTAAGGCCAAGATTTGTTCTGAATCATGCATAGCTGCTTTTGTTTCTATTAGGGAAGCAAATGTAGCTTTAATTAATCAAAATCTTGACCTAGAAAAGGCAATGTCTAAAAGGAAATCTGAGTTTGAGTCTGTGTTAAAAGAGAAGGATGAAGAGATTTATAAGCTTAAATGTCAAATTACTGATGAAAAGGCTAAGGTAGAGGTCATTCTAGAAAATCACAAGAATCTCAAGGAACACTTGCAGCTACCCAAGTTGATTGTGAACGATGGGTAACATCCTGCAAGGGATTTGAAATGCTTCTCAGTAAGCAAACTGCTTCAAATGTGAAGTTTGGGATTGGGTATAATCATACCATACCTCCCACAGATTTTACTCCTAAGTCAGAAGTACAATCTGAGGTTGAGAGTCATTCCCAAACCACATCATCAGGTGTTTCATCCTCTATTGAAAATTTAAAATCTGAGGATGAAGATAGTGTGAGTATCTCAGTTAATCAAATAACTGATGATCCTACTACTTCGAAACACTTGATCAAGAAGAAGCTGAGAAATTCAGGTGTTGTTCCACAAGGTACTCAAAGTACTGAAGGGCAAAACACAACACCTGAAGAGCATTTTAAATCAGAAGAAAATATGCAATCCTTGACAACTGCTGAAGAATCTATCAGGATTCTAAGAAATACTGATAGCAAACCACTGAAGAAGAAATCTTCAGTTGTTGAAAATCCTTCAGTACTTCCCAAAAGTACTGAAAGGAAGAAAGTACTGAAGAACAAATCTTCAGTAGTTTCCTCAACTTCAGCAGTTGATCAAGAAAAGATGAAAACAAAACCATGTGAAATATGTGGTTTGTTCAATCATCTGACTGATGAGTGCTGGTATAGCAAGGGTTTAAAATTCAATAAAAAGAAAATCATTAAGCAGGAAATGCAGAAAATGAAAAACGAATTTCAAACCAAGTTTGTACCTCAATCATCTCATTCTGATAAACCTAAGCTTTCTCAAAATGCCACTAAGAAAGAAGGGGTTTTTCAAACAACAGCTGGAAATATTCCTCAGGGAATATTGAAAACTCAGACTAAGTCTGTGTCTTTTCAAAAGAAGGGTGTAGAGAATAACAAGAACAAATCATCCACAAGTACTGATGTGTCAACTGAGTTGAAAACTCTATCAACAAATCAGACACAACTTGTGATGATGATTCAACATCTATTGGGGAGAGTTAACCAATTGGATGTTTCTGTGTCTAAACCACTGAAAAGGATACCCAAGCAAAAATCCAAGGAATCCTTTTCAGCATCATCTACATCTTCAAAAGCTGTTAATCATGCACAACCTGTTAGTTTAACATCTGTTGATGAAAACAGACCCAAAACCAAAAAGGTTTGGGTCTCCAAAGCTAACTAATGTTTGTGTTAAATGCAGGGTTCTTCATCATGCCAAAGAAGCATCTGGTATGTGGACAGTGGAGGATCCATGCATATGACAGGGAGCAGCTCTCTTCTTCATGACTATTCCCAAAGGAAGAAGGGATTTTTTCATTTGGAAATGATGCAAAAGGTTACATCATTGGGAAGGGTTTTGTCTCAAATGGGGAGATAAGATTTGATGATGTCAACCATGTGGAGAACCTCAAATACAACCTTTTGAGTGTCAGTCAAATGTGTGATAAAGGGCATGTTGCACTTTTCACAAGTCAAAACTGTCGGATTCTGTCTTCCACAGTTTTGCACAAGATTGACAAAATATTGGATGAGTATACTCTCCTGAAGGCCAACAGGATTGGTAGAGTATATGCTTTAGATCTATCAAAGAAAATAGATCTAAAAGGCCATCCATGTTTGTTCTCCAAAGCCTCTCCTCAAGAATCTGAACTATGGCATAGAAGGCTGGGTCATGTGAATTTCAAAAACATGAATCAGCTCATTCATCATGGATTAGTGAGAGGCTTACCATTGAAAGAGTTCAAGTGTGATGATACCTGCCCAGCTTGCTTGAAAGGAAAACAACACAAAGCTTCATTCCCTTCTATAGAAGAACCTAAGTCCACAGCATGCTTGCAATTACTGCACATGGATCTTTTTGGTCCTGTGAGAGTAATGAGCATGGCAAAGAAAAAGTACTGTCTGGTAATTGTGGATGATTACTCTAGATATGTATGGACTTTCTTCTTGCACTCCAAGGATGAAGCAGCTCAAAGTATTATCTATTTTGTGTTACATGTGGAGAAGCAGCATTCACTTCCTGTTAAGTGTGTGAGAAGTGATAATGGGACAGAGTTTAGAAATCACACTCTTGATGAATTCTATTTGTCTAAGGGAATCAAAAGACAATATAGTATTCAAAGAACTCCAGAGCAAAATGGAGTGGTGGAAAGAAAGAACAGGACCCTGATTGAAGCTGCAAGGACAATGTTGGCTGACTCTGGGTTGCCACTAACCTTTTGGGCTGAAGCTGTCAATACAGCTTGCTATGTTCAGAATAGAGTATTAGTGAATCAGAGGTTGATGAAGACTCCTTATGAGCTCTTACATCATTTGGCTCCTTTGATTTCATTCTTTAGAGCTTTTGGGTGTCCTTGTTATATTCTTAACACAAAAAGTATCCTTCAGAAGTTTGATTCCAAGGTGGATGCAGGGTATTTTGTTGGGTATTCATCTACTTGCAAAGCATACAGAGTGTTCAACTGCAGAACAAAGATTGTTGAAGAGACTTTGCATGTCAAGTTCAATGAATCCCCAAAAGACAAGATTCCTCAAAACCCTGTTGAGATGTTTGACTTGGACATACTGCAATATGTTCCATATCAGCCTCCACCTGTTATGGTCTCTGAAGATCCATCATCTCCAACTGAAGATACAAATGCAAGTTGTAGTGATCATCTGCCTGGTTCTACTACACTTGATGTTCCTGTAGCCTCAGCAGCTCCATCCACAACAAATGCTGATGAAATCTCTGAATCCTCTACTTCATTTGAACTGCCATCTCAGTCTAGGTTTCAAGAGTCTACATCAACATCTGCTGCTGCTGAATCTTCTACAAACACTTGCACAGATATTATTGCATATCAAGAATTGAAGAATCATCCTGTGTCCCAGATCATTGGTGACATAACTGCTGGTGTTTCAACAAGAAGTCAATTGTCCAATTTTTGTCTCTATGCTCTCTTCATCAGTCAGCAAGAGCCAAAGAATTATCATGTTGCTTTAAGGGACAATGGATGGGTTGAAGCCATGCAGCTTGAGCTTCTTCAATTTCAAAAACAGCAAGTGTGGGAACTGGTTCCTCTACCCCCAGGTAAGTGTGCAATAGGCACTAAATGGGTGTTTAGGAATAAAACTGATGAAAAAGGTCAAATTGTCAAGAACAAGGCCAGACTGGTTGTACAGGGGTTTTCACAAGAAGAAGGTATTGATTATGATGAAACCTTTGCCCCTGTGGCCAGACTGGAGGCAATTCGTTTGTTTTTAGCTTATGCTGCTTTTCATAACCTTAAAGTTTTTCAAATGGATGTCAAAAGTGCATTTTTGTATGGTAAAATAAAAGAAGAAGTTTATGTATGTCAACCACCAGGTTTTGAAGATCATAAACACCCTGATTGGGTGTATAAGCTTGATAAGGCTCTTTATGGGTTGAAACAAGCACCCAGAGCCTGGTATGAAACATTATCTAATTTTCTTCTTCAAAATAATTTCACTAGAGGCTCCATAGATAAAACTTTGTTCATAAAGAAAGCTGGCATGCATAAGCTCCTTGTTCAAATTTATGTTGATGATATTATTTTTGCATCATCTGATCCCCAGTTGTGTGATGCATTCACAAAATTGATGCAACAAAAGTTTGAAATGAGTGCTATGGGAGAATTACAGTTCTTTCTGGGTTTACAAATCAAACAACTGACTGATGGAACTTTCATTCATCAGTCAAAATACACAAAAGATTTGTTAACCAAGTTTGATTTACAAAACTGTAAATCCTGTTCTACTCCCATGTGCAGCAACACACAACTGGATGCTGATCAAAAAGGTAAAGCAGTTGATGAAACTCTTTACAGATGTATGATTGGTTCCTTGATGTACCTAACAGCTTCTAGACCAGATATTATGTTTGCAACTTGTGTCTGTGCTAGATTTCAGGCAGCTCCTAAGGATTCCCATATGATTGCAGTCAAGAGGATCTTTAGATATTTGCAGGGAACTAAATCACTAGGACTATGGTATTCCACTGGGCACTCTTGTAAATTGGTTGCTTTTTCTGATAGTGACTATGCAGGGTGTAAGTTAACCAGAAAATCAACTTCTGGTGGATGCCAATTTCTAGGCAACTGTTTGGTCTCTTGGCAGAGTAAGAAACAAACATCAGTTGCTACATCAACAGCTGAAGCAGAGTACATTGCAGCTGCAAGCTGTACATCTCAGGTACTTTGGCTTCAAAATCAGTTATTGGATTATGACATTACAGAGACTAAGACTCCATTATTAATGGATAGTTCTTCAGCTCTTTGTATTGTTAAGAATCCTGTCCAGCATTCTAGGACCAAACATATTGAGATCAGACATCATTTCATTAGGGATTGCTATGAAAAAGGTCTGATTGATCCAAAGTTTGTGCCTAGTGCTGATGAGCTTGCAGATATATTTACTAAGCCTTTGGATAGTGCAACATTTCATAATCTTGTACTCAGGCTTGGTATGCTGCAGCTAGAATAATTTGACAACTACTGATGCTCTTAGTTCATAAATACTGATGAGCATTAGTACTCTTTTGTCAAAAATAAGTGCTGATAAGTCATTTTATCTTCAGTAGTTTTACAACTACTGAAGACTTAATTACTTAAAAGTACTGAAGTATCTTATTAGTTCAAAATACTGATGTAGTTCAAACTACTGATGTCTTTTGTAATAAATAAGTACTGATGACCAATGAAACATCTGAAAATCAGATGATCTGATGAGTAAGTGTCAAGGTCATTGAAACAGCTGAACTTTGTGAATTGACGACAACTACTGTTTCATTTCCAAACAACTGAAGCCAAAACCAAGTCTTCAGTAGTTTTACAACTACTGATGACCAACACCAAGTCTTCAGTTGTTTACAACATCTGAAAGTTAAAACCATGTCTTCAGTTGTTTTCTAACATCTGATGACCAACACCAACACTTTCAGTTGTTTTGCCTCAGCCGTTTCATAACCTATATATACCTAACCCTAACTTCAACCTTTTCATAACCCACTTTCCAAACGTTCATCTTCCATTAATGGCGACCATGCAAATCAAACCTCGACACAACTGTGTTGCTCATCTTACCAAATCACCATTCTGGAACAAGTTTGATGCTGCTATCGACTTGATGATCGATTCCCAATACCGCACAGCCTTTCTCCTCAATCCAACCATTTACCCTGATACCCTGTGCCAGTTCTGGACGAACGTTACCGTTCATACTGATGAGAATGATGCCACCATCACTCTCCAGTCTTTTGTTAACCAGAAACGGGTGATCATCACTCCTGAGATCATTCGTCAAACCCTAGACCTAAATGATGCCACCTATCCCACCAAGTACCCAAAAGGCACCATTGATCTTTCTTTTGCCAATCATGGTTATGAAGGTGACCTAAGTGCTACTACCATACTGAAGAAGCACTTCCATGATGCTGAGCTCATATTTCACATGATCAATGTCTGCCTGGCTCCCAAAACATCCTCTTGGGATCAAATGTCATCCAGATGGCAACAGGTATTATATTCTATCCTTGAGCACCAAAATCTAAATTTTTCTGATATTATCTTTTTGGAACTTAAAGATTTGGCATTGAAACCTGTGGCAAATAGATGGATATTATATCCAAGGTTTCTTATGGCAATCATTTTGAATCAATTAAAATCTGATGGCCTTGTTGGCCTTGGAGTCCCTGCTCTGTTGGTTTTACCAGAGGTATACTCCAGGCACAACTCAAACCCACAACTCAAACAGGCTGCCAAACTGCTCAAACCCAAGCAGAAGGAACCCACAGCCTCCACCTCCAAATCTAAAGTCCCCTCCAAACCCAAACCAAAGAAAACCAAAAAGGCTACTCAGGGAGTTGAGTCCCCTGATGATGCCCCTGCAGCACAAACGCAGGATGAGACTACAAGTCTTAATCCCCTTGTAGTCTCAATGACTCCACCAGCTGAAACCGCTCAGGTATCCTCTCAACAGGATCCTGATGCAACCAATATAGGGGAAACCACATTGCTGGAATCTATCTCACTTGAGAAGATTACCATTGAAGAGCACCAATCTCCCCAGGTGCAAACCTTTTCACCACCATCTCCCACTGATACTGCCCCTACAAGCCCAACTGCAGTCATTGCACAAGTGCTGACTCAGCTACATTCCTCTACCCCTCCCCAGATACCTGTTACTACTGGGAAAACCTCAACAGCTGAGGGAGAGGATCAAAATGTAGTTGATATCCAACAGCATAGGGATTATCAAGTTCAGTCTCCCAGTGTAAATGTGGAGACTAGAACATCTGGTGAGGCTACCTCTTCCCCTGCTTCAGCACATGAACAGGATGAAGCTGGTATCATCTCTAAGACCTCACCAGAGGCAACTGTCAATGAAGGACTTGCTCCTGAGACAGGAAGTCCCCAGTTCCAAGACAAAGGGGCACATGTGATTACTGATTTACACTCAGCACATGTTCATCCTGATTCACTCAGGAGGTCAGGTGATTCAGTTTATACTGATGATGACCTGGGCTTTTTCTTTGAAGTCTTAGCCCAAAACACTATTCTTGAGGCTGAGGTTTGTAGATTGAAAGATCTGCTTCCCATCCTGCCTCAGGAATCAAGACCATCTGCCCCAATAAACCCACAGATGGCAGCTTCTGTTGAAGCTTCCCTAAACACTGAGCCACTCAAATCAACCAAACCACCAGCCTCAGGTTCAGGCACCATTTCTCAGGGAGAGAACCCCTCTGAGCAAATGGTTGCTGCATTCAAATCTTCCTTACCTCTCATCACACCCATCATCACATCTATTGTTCATAAAACCATTGATGAGAGGCTCTCCTCAGATATTACCTCACTTGTGACTGATGCTGTGTCCAAGCACCTTTCTGACATTCAAACCCCTGAACCCAATGCAACCAAAAAGGGGGAGTCTAAGTCAGCAAAGGATGATAAAAGGAAAAGAGCTGAAGAGGAAGAAGATAAGGAAGAGAACAAAGGCAAAGAGATCATCACCTACAAAAGAAAGAAAAGTATTGGTGATAAAACTGAAGATGAGAAGAGGCTAGATGAGATGATCAAAGAAGCTGATGACCAACACAGCAGATCCATGGACAGGATCATTGATCAGCTCTTCAGGCAAGGATTTGACACTGCTAAACTTGACTCAGAGATCAGGAGACTTGAGATTCAAGAAATTGAAGATCGATGGGCAAGTTGTAATGAAGAAGAAAGGGAGAGACTAGAGGCTATGATTAGATTTCTGTCTAAACATCTGGGAAGACCTATCATAGAGATTAAATCATGGTCCAGAGATAGCATCTTGGAGATAACTACCAAGATATGCTCATCTGAAAGCTTCAACAAAGGCCTAATCATTGAAGCTCTGGATGAAGCTGGTGCTGGGAAGAGAACTGATATGGCCAAGTTGTCAAAAGCCACCCTCACCAACAAAATGATAGAGCAGCCCTTCAAATCCCCCTTACCTAAACAATCCTCCAAGCCAACCTCACAATCAAAACTGCCTACATCTAAACCTTCAAAACAACCAACCTCTCAACCTCCAAAACAAACAACCTCACAACCATCTAAACCAATTCCTTCACCCAAGAAACCTATCCAAGAGTCCACCAGTGAAGCACCAAAAAGAAAAAGAAGGTTGCTGAGGATGGAAGAAGAAGAAGAGGAGGATGAAGAAGACAATCTGCCAATATCTGCTGTTCTTGAGAAGAAGAAACTGAAGCCTAGGAGTCAATCACAACCAATAACTCCTGAAACTCAAAGGCTGACAGTTAAAGTCAAAATTGAAGAAGAAGAACAGCAGAAGCAGCATGATGAGCAGTTTCTCAAGATGGTTGACAAGGACTTCCCTCAGTCCTCATCCATTCAAGCTATGAAGATTCAAGCTCAAAGGCTGTACACTCTCAGGCATACTTTTCAACATCAAAAGGAGAGAGTGCGGATTTGGCCAGATCCCAGGGTAAGTTCTAGAATTCACAAGAAAAATTTACCAAGTAGATATCATGGCCAAGTAAGAAAGACTTTGAATGCTGCAATCATGCTGGCCATGGTAGTCTCACCCTGGGAAATCATTGAAGAATTCAAGAGAGCTCACACATCCAAATCAACCCCTATGTCTATTCTTGAGAACAAAATGATCAAGAAGGGGTTGCTGTACAAAAGACTTGAAGATCTTCAGAAGAGTGAACTCCAGTTGTTACTTGAAGGCTCTCATCCAGATGAATTCGCATATAGAGAGATAACAACTGTTGAGCTAAAGAATGGGAAGACAGTAAGGTACCTGTCTGAGTACTATGGGCCTGAGTTCTTCTTTGAGGGAGAAGCAGAAGAACTCACTAAGGAGGAACAAGTTGTTCTCCTTGAGGCCTATGCAAGGGAGTCTTTCAGACTCATAAATGGGAAATAGGTTTCATGGTTGGGACAAGACTCTGTGTCCAATTTCCCCAAGACAGAGTTCCCTTCCATACTTAGCCAATCAAATGATTAGAAACCTTTTCCTGGCCTGTGCTTATTTGTTTACCTCTGAAGCTGATCAAGAGAGTATTTTTGCCAAAGAATAAGTGGGATCTTCAATAAAGTTAGAGGTTTTGGCTGCATTGGTTCAGGGGGAGTTTGTTGGACCAAAAGAACCAATGAGCCTGATCAGAAAAACCTCTAAGTCCCACAGACATTACAACTGCTGAAGATAGTTACATCAGCTGAAGACATCAGCTGATTACAAAGGTCTGAAGACAAAGTCTGAAAGCAAAGAACTGAAGACAAAGTCTGAAAGCAAAGAACTGAAGACAAAGTCTGAAAGCAAAGAACTGAAGACAAAGTCTGAAGATGAAGTGCTGAATACAAAAAACTGAAGACCAGAGTGATCAGCAGTTGTCACAACAGCTGAAGTTGTTAATTTCAGTAGTTGTGATGGTTTTACTTTTCAGTACTTGTAATTTATATCTCAGTAGTTTGCTTTTCAGTTGTTTTTGTAATTCTGTTAGATGTCACTGTCAAGTGACATCAGCAGACGTCACATTCCTCTATATAAGGGATGTTGACCTAGCTGTATTTCTAACCGAAGCATTACGCGTGAATGAAATCTTTCCCTTAACAGAAATATTCTCTCTATAATTGTGATTGATTGTCTTGCATATTCATTACCTTTCTTGCTTGAATTCGATCTCAATCTGTGATATTCCGCTGCATAATTCTAACCTAATTGATCCGATCCTATCAATTTTTATAAAACTAGAACTCACTCAGCAACGCTGACTTTATATGTATTTTCCAGTTGGCAGGTGATGATTGCTGAGGATGGCACGGGCGCAACTACTCCGCAAGTTTTTGGGATGGCATCCATTTTATATAACGATGATGTTTTTGTGATGTAATGCAAACAAATGATGTTTTTGTAACGGTTTACAATGTTGTATTATTTTACAAAAACAATTATTTATATATGAAATGGTTTTAAGTATTCCGCTGCAATGTTTTAGTAAATGTGAATGTATGTTTTACGTTTTATGTGCGATGATTGTCCAACTGTGAGCGTCCCGGGAACGGGGCCTTACAAAAAGAGTATGAAGCAGTCTGCTGACAGACAAAGGATGATGAGCTTCTTGAAGCTGTATGGATTCTCCGGAAGGAGACTTGGCCCTATGTCTCTATCCACAATGGATGAGCATATCAGGGTAATCAAGCAGAAGATCAAGAGGGGAGAGCTGATTGACTTACACTCCCCTCCAAGTCAAGTCCCACCTGAAGTGGAGGTTAAGGTTGAACAACCTAAGACAACACAACCTGGACCTCCTGTTGAGCCTCAGCAAGCTTCATTTTCTGATCCACAGCAGGGTCAAACTCCCTCTCTTTCTGAACCTGTGAGGGAGGAACACCCAACTGAGAAAGACAAGGATGATCAACAAGGTGCTACAGACCAGTCTTCTCAGTTAAAGTCTTCAAAGAGGAGGAAGAGGATGGCTTCCAAACCAAAGTCAAAGAAAAAGAAGAAGCCTGAATCATCCACCTCTACACCTCAGGCTGAGTCAGATCAACCTGAGGAAGTGCATGAAGAGGCAGCCTAATCAACTCCAATTCAAGTGGCTCCTTTTGCAGTTGAGAGACCCATCTTATCATGGACCTTCACAACTAATCCAGAAAGATGACATGTGATCAGAGATCAAGGTATTAAGAATATCTACACATGGCAAGACTTATTCAACCTACCTTTACATGATCTCTTTGAGATGAGAAGATATTATGAGAGTCTGAGTGATCCTGACCATCTGATGAAGAAGGGCATGGTCATCATCATTATGAGGACTGTCAACAACTGAAGATCTTCAAATGTTTTGGTAGCATCAACCTAGGGGGAGTTTGTAAGGATTCCTATAAGTCTGATGCAGCCAAACAATCCAAAGTCTCTCTGCATGCATGCACTGAAGAACAGAAGTAGAAATGCTTCGAAAGTTTTACACCAAGCACTAGAAATATTCTAAGTGTAAAATCTTCGAAGCCAAGACCAACATCTTCCGAAGCCAAAAGTGAAGTCTTCCAAAGCTTCAAAGACAAAGTCTTCCGAGGCCAAAGAGTGAAGACAGATTTCTTCCGAAGACTTTTGAGGATATGCCTTTATCTGATGTACTTTACCATACAGCTGGACCACCTTTCCGCTGCAACTCTGTAAAGTCACCAACTTACATGAGTTGGTGAAAGGTCCATGCTTTTGGTAACTGTACATTGAGGTCATGAGTCCATGCTTTCTACTTTATGTACTTTTATCCTTTTTGTAATATATTAGGATGTGAGCTATGGCATGTCATAGTCACTAGTCAAAAGGAAAATCTGCCTTTTGACTCTACATTTGATTTTGTAGTTGTCTAGTCAATTGTATCCAGCTTGCTTTCAAAGTATGGCCGTTGTAGGATGTAGTATAAAGTATCTCAAGTTCTTGTAACTTTTATCGTATGCTTTGTAACATTTGTAATAGAACTTGAGAAGCAATATACAACATTCTTGAAAACCAATTACTTGTGTTGTTTGCCATCTTGTTCTGTCTCATATTTACTTGTGTTCTTAGCATCTTTCACTCAAAGTTAACCAGTTCCCTATTTGATCTGTTAAGTGTTCTAAGCAACTCTCCTCATTGTGTTGTTGTGTTGTAAGTGCAAACCCTTCACCGGTCCTGCACACACATACTTATAAAAGGAATCTAGACTCAATCCTATGACTCAACCACACACAACGGTCCAATCCAAGTCCAAAACGAATTTAACATGACATAGTCCAAATACTTTCAGCAATAATTTCCTAGATGATAGCATATTAAATGGGGCTGTGAAACTCACCTAGATGATAGCACAATCCAAAGTTCATAATAAGTATAGCAAGAGACTATAGATAACAAAACAAAACAAAATAGGAATACTAGAGATCGAGAAGACCTAATTGGTGTAATCCTCGTAGTCTGGTCCTTAATGTATAACTATGTACTTATATTGATAAAAATGTTATTCGTTTATTATTCCAAGTCCAAAGTCCTTCCTTAAGCTTCCAAATCCCGATTTATTGAACATTCACGTCTGTATCGTGTTTCGTTATTCCCGTCTCGTATTGTACATGCATTAGCCCGAGCTTAATGATTAATTAAACTTACATGAACTTGTCCTCAAACATCTTAGAATACTTATTTGCACCTAATTCTTAACTTACTTTTAGTTAATTAGTCCTAATTTTAAACTATAAGTTTGATGAAATTATTTAAGCTTATAAGGCTGACCATGCACTGATCATGAATAGGTTGTTTGGAGATCGATATGATAACAAAACATCACATATTAGGAACCATTTGAAAGAAAAGACCGTAAAAGAAATTCCAGAAAAAGAATCACCTCAATTGGACAAAGTATGAGAGACATAGGATCTTACGAACACAGACCAACATTTTGTCTGAATTTATCAGCTTTCACATTCGGTTTCATTAAACGCGCTCGGAAGACAAAATGATGTCATATGAATGCGAGAACACTTGGGTTGGTCTAACAACTTTGATTTTGTGCTCGGAAATTTTTTTAGAAACCTTAATAGGCCACACAATGATCACAACGGAGGCCCATGAAATGGGCCCAACACGATTGTACTCAAACAAAGATCAACTTCTTGTCTCGGATAAACATGTTTCTTGATCATTGTATGTACGCTCACTAAACGAGTACTATTTAGGTCACGTTGTGAAGCCTGTGTATGTTGGAAGACCATGGTTGTCTAGCCTAAAAATATATGGTCACTTCTTAGAAAAACCAGATAGGACTTAGGATGATGGTCCAATAACCATTGTTGACTATCATAATGTCAACGACTTCAAGTTTTCTGATTAGTTTTAATCATGGAAAATTAGATTATGAAAATATAAGTAACATATGGTTCTACTTTAAAAGACCCGATGGTGATTTAGATATCTAGTTACTACCGCTAATAAATGATGAAGACGTGACCACCCTACCTTCTTCCAACTACCGATGTTTTCTAGCAAATCTTCATTTATGTTGTGCAAAATGAGTTAGATGAAAATACGGGCAAAGGCATGATGAGGAAGTCGAGTATGCATCCGAAGGAAGGCTCTATTTCTAAACAAAAATTGTTTGATTAGGTTGAAAGATTTAACTTGTGTTTTATTTCAAGGTTCTTATGTAGAAGGTAGTTTTTGTAATATGTTCCAGTTATAATAACTTTTTTGTATGATATTATTTTAACGTAACATATAATTTCATAAACAAAAATAAATTAACATAATCAAATTCCACATATTTATATAATAATCATTTTTATAATAAATATGAGTACATATAAAGTAAGGCCAAATACTACATTTATTAAGGACTCCAATGATCATCATCTTTGGTTGAGTCATCCTCAAATTGATTGCTTTCATGAGGAAAACAATATAGAATTTCATTTATGATGTAATCTTCATCATAATTATCAAAATCATCAACATATTCTTCAAACGGGGGTGAACTGGTTGTTTGACATGGTGGCGGGTGGAGGAACAAGATATTCAGCTGGCGGTGGAAGTAGATGTTCGGGGGGAAATTGGTTGTTCAACAGTAAGAAGGAAGGCTTGACCAAAAGCCAATATCTAGTCGAAGTCATCATCTACAATAACATGTGCATTTGAGTTTGTCGGTAGATCTTTCCGTAGCGGTTTGGGCATGGAGAAAGCTTTGTTTTATCGGTTTGCCATACACAAAATCTTGAGAATTTCAAATAAATGAGTACATGAAGGAATTAATGGTTGTTGGTTTGATGTTGGTGGTTTTTATAGGGTGATCTTTTTAATGAAAAAAATACAAATGTATAAAATATAAATATGCAATGAAACCTTTTTTAATTAATGGATTATAAAATTAAGTTTTTATTGCAACCATTTTTTTGATTTTGAGTTGCAGGTCAAGAAAATAGAAGAAGATATGAGAGTGAAGAAGATGAGATAAAGTGAGAGGAATCTCAATTTGAACATATTGTTTTAATATTTTATAAGTTATTTAAGTTTTGAAAAGATAGCTGCATGTAATGTGTCAGGGAGGTGAGGTGAGAACACAAATTACTGTTTTTAATATTCACTTATTAATTTATTTATATTAACATGATATTTTATTATTTTATTACTACAAATGACAGTAAAAAAAGCATTGTATGATTCTTTTATTACTATATTATTTGAATATACTATCTATTAGTTGATTTAGTTACGTTCATTTATATAAATGTTTTATAAACTTTAAGGATTATAATTCTTTGAACGATCACACACTCGTTAAATTTACTTTTATTTTTATGATGTATTTTGAGTTTAGAAACTAACCAAATATTAAGTATTTATCAAATTTGGGCAATATGTTCTTAACATTTATAAATTATTGTGTAATATTTTTTAGAATCAAAGGATTATGAAAAATTTTATTTTTAATGTAAAATATATAATCTAATAGCTACATGAAATTCTTACTTCGCGTCTATCTATCCCGTCTCAGTTTTAAAACTAAATGAATCAAATAAAGATTCTTTGAGGTTATAAATCGAATTAAAAATGTTAGATTATATTTTGGTGGCCGACTTAAGCTGGTACAACAAACTAACAACCCGACTTAACAATATGAAAAAAGAATACATTGGACCCGACCCGATAGCAAGTCATTCTCGATGGATATATGGAGACTAAAAAATACGGGCCCCATAAAAAATATTCATGGGTCCACCACGTATTCGTGGATGACTAGGATTGAACATCCACAAATGTACATGGTTAAAGAAAATATTTATGGTAAATATATTTGTATCTTAAATTTAACAAATTTCATTAGTATTTATATCATCTTTTTTTGGAATATATGAAAGTGTGTCAGCCTATTTATTTTATTTTGAAGATTCATCACCGTGAAAGCTTTTTAGCATTTTCTAGCAGCACATATGAAAACGATGAGATATCATATGTAGACTTTTAAATCCATCTGAGTTTGAATTTGAAGACATTTACATAATAACGTTCAAACTTGATTACAAAGTTCTTAATAGTTTTGAAGATCTCAACAACCGTGAAAGCTTTTAGCATGTTCTTAGCATCACATATGAAAACGATGAGATTCTACGTAGACTTTTTAAATCCATTGATTGGAATTTGAAGACATATAACATAATAACGTTTCAAAACTTGATTTACAGTTTCTTAAAGCCTGTTGTTCTTCTTTAAAAATCATCTAGTGACTCGGAAACTGGTCTACTTCTTTTCAAAGAACGTGTAACGAAAATGGCTGCGTTTGTTGGGCAGTGTATGGTTATGGTTATGGTTATGGTTATGGTTATGGTTATGGTTATGGTTATGGTTATGGTTATGGTTATGGTTATGGTTATGGTTATGGTTATGGTTATGGTTATGGTTATGGTTATGTTATGTTATGGTTATGGTTATGGTTATGGTTATGGTTATGGTTTATTGTTATGGTTATGGTTTATGTTATGGTTATGGTTATGGTTTATGGTTATGGTTATGGTTATGGTTAGTTATGGTTATGGTTATTGGTTATGTTATGGTTATGGTTATGGTTATGGTATGGGTATGGTTATGGTTATGGTTATGGGTTATGGTTCTGGTTATGGTTATGGTTATGGTTATGGTTATGGTTATGGTTATGGTGATGGTTATGGTTATGGTTATGGTTATGGTTATGGTTATGGTTATGGTTATGGTTATGGTTATGGTTATGGTTATGGTTATGGTGATTGAGCCATATACTCTACATGAATCGGTCACAAGAAATACAACGAATGCAGGTTGAAGAGAAAGACAATGGTTTCCTTATGCAATGGTTATGGTTATGGTTATGGTTATGGTTATGGTTATGGTTATGGTTATGGTTATGGTTATGGTTATGGTTATGGTTATGGTTATGGTTATGGTTATGGTTATGGGTATGGTTATGGTTATGGTTATGGTTATGGTTATGGTTATGGTTATGGTTATGGTTATGGTTATGGTTATGGGTTATGGTTATGGTTATGGTTATGGTTAGGTTATGGTTATGGTTATGGTTATGGTTATGGTTATGGTTATGGTTTGGTTATGGTTATGGTTATGGTTATGGTTATGGTTATGGTTATGGTTATGGTTATGGTTATGGTTATGGTTATGGTTATGGTTATGGTTATGGTTATGGTTATGGTTATGGTTATGGTTATGGTTATGGTTATGGTTATGGTTATGGTTATGGTTATGGTTATGGTTATGGTTATGGTTATGGTTATGGTTATGGTTATGGTTATGGTTATGGTTATGGTTATGGTTATGGTTATGGTTATGGTTATGGTTATGGTTATGGTATGGTTATGGTTATGGTTATGGTTATGGTTATGGTTATGGTGATTATGGTTATGGTTATGGTTATGGTTATGGTTATGGTTATGGTTTATGGTTATGGTTATGGTTATGGTTATGGTTATGGTTATGGTTATGGTTATGGTTATGGTTATGGTTATGGTTATGGTTATGGTTATGGTTATGGTTATGGTTATGGTTATGGTTATGGTTATGGTTATGGTTATGGTTATGGTTATGGTTATGGTTATGGTTATGGTTATGGTTATGGTTATGGTTATGGTTATGGTTATGGTTATGGTTATGGTTATGGTTATGGTTATGGTTATGGTTATGGTTATGGTTATGGTTATGGTTATGGTTATGGTTATGGTTATGGTTATGGTTATGGTTATGGTTATGGTTGTGTTATGGTTATGGTTATGGTTAGGTTATGGTTATGGTTATGGTTATGGTTATGGTTATGGTTATGGTTATGGTTATGGTTATGGTTATGGATGGTTATGGTTATGGTTATGGTTATGGTTATGGTTATGGTTATGGTTATGGTTATGGTTATGGTTATGGTTATGGTTATGGTTATGGTTATGGTTATGGTTATGGTTATGGTTATGGTTATGGTTTGGTTATGGTTATGGTTATGGTTATGGTTATGGTTATGGTTATGGTTATGGTTATGGTTATGGTTATGGTTATGGTATGGTTATGGTTATGGTTATGGTTATGGTTATGGTTATGGTTATGGTTATGGTTATGGTTATGGTTATGGTTATGGTTATGGTTATGGTTATGGTTATGGTTATGGTTATGGTTATGGTTATGGTTATGGTTATGGTTATGGTTATGGTTATGGTTATGGTTATGGTTATGGTTATGGTTATGGTTATGGTTATGGTTATGGTTATGGTTATGGTTATGGTTATGGTTATGGTTATGGTTATGGTTTGGTGGTTTATGGTTATGGTTATGGTTATGGTTATGGTTATGGTTATGGTTATGGTTATGGTTATGGTTATGGTTATGGTTATGGTTATGGTTATGGTTATGGTTATGGTGATTGAGCCATATACTCTACATGAATCGGTCACAAGAAATACAACGAATGCAGGTTGAAGAGAAAGACAATGGTTTCCTTATGCAATCTATGTTGAATTTATGGTTTATATAAATTTAGGCTAGAAGAGACTACAACTTAATCGTGTTATTTATATGTTACATTTATTAATCATTTTCTTTATATATTACATGTGTTAATCGTGTTATGTATATGTTAAATGTTAAATTTATACATCGTGTTACTTATAACTAACATCTATTAAAAATGACATATATTAATAATACAATAATATTCATATAAAATATATAATAAAGCACATAATTAACATGTGCAAAAATGACATCATAACTGTTGATGATTAATACATTTATTTATCATCTGATCATCTTCCTTGCATCTAGAACATCGATGAGCCATTTGTTCTTCCAGATGATGAGTGCCTATCTTGTTATGTATCCTTCTTGCATGTCGACTTCTTCTTAGAACTGTAACTCTCAAAGAGTCTCCTCTAATTGTGTAGATGGCGTCAATCTAATCACCAATATAGGGCACCAGGTAAAATGCCTATTGTATTGCGCACAATATGTTTGCAAACCGAATTGTGCATCAACAATCCTTTGTGGTTCATCACTTACCCAATGACAAACAACAATGGCATAAGGATATGGAAACATATAAATCTACCACTTTCCGCTTGAGAAATTTTCTAACATACTCCATCATGTATATATTGTCACTTTCAATGTCTTCTTGGGATCAAATATCACACTGCGTGAACATTTGGCACATGCGGTTGGGTAAGGTCATAGAGTACCTACTTGAGATTTTGTAGGTTTGTGCGTACTAAGCTGTATCTCTTTAAAATGTGAAGTCAATAAAAGCCATATAGGCAGCATCCTAGCTCCATGTAGCATATTATTAAAACTTTCTGATATGTTCGTACTTAGGTTGCAGCACCCGACGATTCCCCCAATCACACAAAAGCATCTACTTGCTTTTATTGATATTCTTTAGGTATTGCTAGGTTTCTTTGTTTATCGTCTTCATCTGCCTAACAAAATTATCAAACATTCTAGCTTGTGATGTGCTCCCGATATACAAACATAGACTTTTCAAGCTTAGACTCTTGAATCGTTTCATAAAATTACTTCTAATATGTCAAAGACAAAAACGATGGAATGTGTTTGCTTTTATCGATATTCATAAAATTCTCTTCCCAACTACCATAGATATTTTAAGTAGCTTTTCCAAAAAGAAGAAGAACCCTAATGAGCACTACTAATTTTCTTGACGTCCACGTCTTACCATACATGATATCAACATGCAACTTTTTTTTTGATAAATTGAATCTATTTAATAGGAAAATATACGTTTGTATGAATTAGCCAGAATATATGGGATGTGATGTCTTTCGACCTTAATGATCGGTTGTTATTGCATATTACCATGCTAATGCAACTATGTAAGGGCCCATCGAGTAATATGCATAGGTGGACATTTCTTCTCTTTAGTATCTTTACAACCCAGAAGGACAAAGGACTTTCGTTGGTGGAATTTCTGATTGGCTTTGTGCTATGATAGTTTGCTATCCATAAGGATGGTTTGCTTTCCACCACACAAGCCTCCTGATTTTGTGTTATCTTCCAGATATGAAGACCGAGAATGACATGGTGCAGAATTGGTTAAGGGTGATGCAACAGTTTCACAAGGTGGAGAGCGTAGCACTTAACAGATCAAATAGGGAACCAGGCAAGTGAAACAAAGAACAAAAGTAAGAACACAAGCAGAACACAAGTATAGATTTTCAAGAATGATGTATATTGCTCTCAAGTGTTGTACAATTGTTACTAGGCTTAGTCCTAAGGCCTGGTTACATGAGATACTTTATACTATATCCTACAACCGGTCATACTTTGAAGGCCTGCTGGAACACTAATCTAGACAACAAGATCAATGTAAAGTCAAAAGACATATTGCCTTTTGAATAGTGACTATAACATGTCATAGCGCACATCCAAATCTATTACAAAAATGATAAAAGTACAAGAGTGGAAAGTTACAGACTATAAGACCAGTATGAAGATATCACCAACTTGTATAAGTTGGTGACTGTTTAGAGATGGCAACAGAAAGTAGTTTAGTTTTTGTCAAAAGCATGTCAGAGAAAGCATGTCTTCTCTTTTTTTGGAAAAAATCAGTCTTCAGACTTCGGAAGACTTTGTCCTTGAAGATTCGGAAGACTTCATCTTTGGCTTCGGAAGAATTGGTCTTTAGCTTCGGAAGAATTGGTCTTTAGCTTCGGAAGATTTGACACTTAGTGAATTTCTTTGTGCATTTGTCAAATCTTCCGAAGTAACTTTCATATACTTCTGAATGCTTGCTGAGAGAACTTGGGTTTGCATCAGCCTCTAAGATAACTGTTACACATGGTCTTCTGAATTTGAAATACAAAAAAATCGTTTAATTCTTTATTCCAAAACACCATGTCATCTTCAACAATTTTTTTAATGGGAATATAATATTCAAAACCCTAAACATAAATATTATCTTCAACATGACTATTAGAGAATTCAGTATGAAGCCCAACACTATATCGTTTAGATATTTGAGGGATTATTGCATCTTCTTTCAAATCATAGTCTGACGATGCTAATTCATGTTTCTCTATTTCTTCAGTAACATTACCATCATATTTTAGAAATACGATTATAGCAATAATAAAAGCAAAAATAGTAACAATAATAAAATGATGATGATGATCATAAAGATAATAATAATAACAGTATCACCTTTGGAATAATTATCAAACTCAAAGTCTTCATTGTTCTTATCATTAGCTGCACTGAAATATTTTCTAAATTGGTGTATGTTGACATATCAACCTTATTTTATTATTCCGTTTGATGGTATTGATATTTTTGTCTTTAAGATAAATAAATCCCTCATAAAATATCCATACAACTACTTTGTTATATTTTTAGCTAAATGATATATCATCTTCATACCATCCTCTCCTCTAATATATAACATTTTTTAAAAAATCTTGAAATTCATAATGCAGTACCAACTTCAAACGAATGGAATGTCTATCAACCTCAACATTACTATAGATGAGATTAACAAAATCTAAAAAAAAAAGATTTAATATGTAATAATAAATTAGCATGATGATTCATCATACATAACAACCCCATATTGGTATGAAACAGCACGACCCTAATATAATTTATCTAGAAACAAAATAAACGATGAAGATGAAGAAATTGTGAGATTAAGTTGGGAAAAGACTGACTGATGTCGTCTGATCGGTTATATATATATATATAGATAGATATATAGATATATAGTATAGATAGAGAGATATATAGAGATATATAGATAGAGATATATATATAGATATATAGATATATATAGAGATATATATATATATATATATACATACATATACATATATATACATACATATACATATATATACATACATACATATATATATATATATATATATATATATATATATATATATATATATATATATATATATATAAGAGTCCTAATCTCCCTTAATAGTAAAGGAAAGTAGGTTGTCTAATCCACTAGAATCAGTGGAAGGTGCTAGTAACGATGTAACTATATAAATAAAAATGGAAAAAAAAGATTTTTGATTGATTTAGAAATTAGAAAACTAACAAATTCAAATGGTGTTTTTAAGCGATAACAAAGGAAAGTAACCCACTCTCGGATTCCAGTTTGGCAAAGTAACAATTATACTTGCTTTACCTAGTGAGAAGTCAGTAATGATGACTTTCTACGTGATAGGATCTAAGTGATGAAGGTAGCGGACTCTATTCATACAATCAACAATCCGAAATTGTAAATCCTAATTCTAAGAACCAAATACACAATGGTAAAAGGAAACTAAATCCATATGATATAAAAAATAGGTTTAAACACAATCGAATAGTTTATATGATCAAATCACAAGTTAAATAAAATATAATTTAATTAGTTCCTTATTCGATCCCAAAAATAGATCAAAAACTAAGAAAATGATTTGCTTGCACACACCTGTCATCTAAAGTAGATCGCAAGGGAATTAGCCTTGCATCTTCATTGGATTATCACACGAATTAGATCAAGCATGAAGAATTCAGATGATTTTTATGTTAGAAAGCCTTTGGAACGATGGAAATTCACCTTTTTCATCCTTGATTAAAGTACAATGATTATGTAATGTAATCTAGGATTACCTTTATTTATCCCATTTGAATTAAGTTAAAACTCTTCAAACTAGCTTCAGTAGTGCCTAGGTGCATTAAAAATATTCAAGTTTCTGAAATATAGTGTTACTAGCACCACGATTGACGTGTAACACCCGGAAATTTCCTTTGAAGCCGACGAAAGAAGAAAAAGAAATAAAGTCCAAAGTCGAGGGACCAAACTCGCCAACGAGAGAAACTTCGATGAATGGGAGTATAAAAGGGGGGAAACACCCCAACCCTTCCCATTTTCAGCCAAGAAGAGAGGAGAGGAGAAGAGAAGGAGAAAAAGAGAAGAAGTGTTGGTTCGGGTTGGTTCGAGCGGCCAAAATCGACGTGTAGCGTGTCAAATCGAAGCTCTACTCGACGGGATCGTTAAGGTGAGTTCTAGGACCCCTCTTTTACATGATTTTGAATGATTTTGGGGCTGGAACACGTCTGAAAACCCTTTTTCGAGTTTTTGGGTGTAAACCCGTTTTTATGCATTTGTGTATGTGTATGATGCGTTTGGAGCTTGATTTCATGCGTGGTTATGCTCGAATGAGGTCATGGTATGTTTCCCTAAGGCTTAGGATGGTCGATTTGGGCTCAAAATGGGTTTAGATGAGTTTGGAGGCCGAAAACCCTCGGCTGCAGTCGGGATGAACTGCATTCTGCATCAGCTAAGGCCATTCGGCCGAATGGAGGGAGACTGGAGGCCAGTCACCCGAATGGAGGGAGACTGGAGGCCAGTCACCCGAATGGAGGGAGACTGGAGGCCAGTCACCCGAATGGAGGGAGACTGGAGGCCAGTCACCCGAATGGAGGGAGACTGGAGGCCAGTCACCCGAGTGGAGGGAGACTGGAGGCCAGTCACCCGAGTGGAGGGAGACTGGAGGCCAGTCACCCGAGTGGAGGGAGACTGGAGGCCAGTCACCCGAATGGAGGGAGACTGGAGGCCAGTCACCCGAATGGAGGGAGACTGGAGGCCAGTCACCCGAATGGAGGGAGACTGGAGGCCAGTCACCCGAATGGAGGGAGACTGGAGGCCAGTCACCCGAATGGAGGGAGACTGGAGGCCAGTCACCCGAAGGGAGGGAGACTGGAGGCCAGTCACCCGAATGGAGGGAGACTGGAGGCCAGTCACCCGTATGGAGGGAGACTGGAGGCCAGTCACCCGAATGGAGGGAGACTGAAGGCCAGTCACCCGAATAAAGGTCCAGTCGCCCGAACGGAGGGCCAGTCGCCCGGATGAAAGGCCAGTCGCATGGAGGCCAGGCGACTGAAGGGTGTCCATACGCCCGAATGACCGTAGTATTGTCCGACTTTCGGAAAGTGCGGACTTAGACTCGGACCCTCGGGGTTGTAGATGATGAGATGGGCATGGATGATGCAAGACGATGTATGATGATGAGTTGACGACGATGATGTGTATGATGTTATGTGTGATGTATGTCTCGCGGTGCGTGTGATGTATTGTATGTCAGATGTGTGTTATGTATGTATGATGATGCCTGTATGGTGATGATGTATGTTTATTATTATGTGTATGTTCCTTATTATGTATGTATGTCTTTCCATGGCTTTGCGTTGAACGTTAATGAATGAAATGAAAGTATTATGTAACGTAAAGTGAAAGATAAGGAAAAAGTGAACGTAATGAATAAATGCATGCATTAATGAATGAATGAATGAACGAATGAAAGGCTTGCAAGCATATGTATGAGGTGAGCGACTCTGTGTCGCAACAGACTCGAAAGAGATCCTTGTCGCGTACTCCGGCACTGTGTCGGTCTTCGCACATGAGTCGGGGGTTTGTGTACAGACCCCGGCACAGTATCAGTCTTCGAACATGAGTCGGGGGTATTGCACGAGACAGGATCCGGATGGATGAGAAGAGGATCGCGTACTCCGATACTGTGTCAGTCTTCGGACATGAGTCGGGGGTTTGTGTACAGGCCCCGGCACAGTATCAGTCTTTGGACATGAGTCGGGAGTATGGCGTGAGACGGAATTGAGATGATGAGAAACAAATCGCGTACTCCGGTGTTGTGTCAGTCTTCGGACATGAGTCGGGGGTTTGTGTACAGACCCCGGCACAGTACCAGTCTCCGGACATGAGTTGGGAGTATGACGCGAGTTAATGAATGAGAAAGGTAATGATGGAAAGAACGAATGTATGAAATGAACGTTAACGAAATATCCTAATAATGTATGAAATGGGATCCTTGTCATTCGACCTCAGTAATCGTGGCTGAGTGCCACGAAGAGGGTAAAGTCTGACAGGATCTAGAAAGAAGTGAAAGATAACGATGTACGATGAATGATGATGGTAACGAACGTAATGATGAAGATAATAATGATATTATCTGTATGTACGTATGATGTGTGATCGCATGTATGTAATGAATGTTTTTATAATGAAAGTAAAGAACGGTTTTACGAAAGAAAAGTAAGTTTTATTATAAAACTAGAACTCACTCAGCAACGCTGACTTTGATGTGTTTTCAGTTGGCAGGTATGTTGCTGAGGATGGCACGGGGCGGCTACTCAGCGTATTTTGGATGGCATCCTTATGTTTAATGCTTTTGTAATAAATGTAAAAATGATATTGTGTAATGAACGGTTGTTTTACTTTGCAAAAGCATTTTGATGAAATGAAATTGTTGTTTTTAATGTTTCCGCTGCAACGTTTTACGAGAGTTAAATGTAGTATATGTTTTATGTGCGATGAATGACCAACTGTAGGCGTCCCGGGAACGGGGCCTTACAAGTTGGTATCAGAGCCAAAGTTTAAGTGAATTGGGTAAATATTTTCAAAAACCTAATCTTAAACTGAAATTGGGACGGAAAGGGAATGGGATGCCAATCTGAGTAGCTGCGTGCCATCAGGTATTTTCGTAAAGTTAACCGGTATTACGTGCGCATGTTATATGGTTTATGTGTTGCTGGTAGATTTAGATACTGATGTAGTCAGGACAGGTAATGCTTGGGGTATGAAGAGTAAAGTAAGTGGCTAATCACAACTGGCCACTGTAATTAGGGACTTACTATACTTGACATAAACTGAGCTGTTCCTTGAATGACCGTGTTAGTGTTTGAATCTTTCAGTGTGTTTAGAGAATGGCCGGTGGAAGATCTTCGAAAGCTTCTCGTGGTGGAGGTGGTGGTGGACGTGGTGCTGAACCACGGGTCACAAGAGGAAGGCCTAGGGCCAAAGAAGTGGTTCATGAAGGACCCGAGACCCCTCATCCTGAGGGCGGTGATGAGAATGCTAATCAGAGGGCCTCGATGAGAGAGGCGGTTGTGGAAGAAGTGCATCAGGTCTTGCAGACAATCCTACCGTCTGTAGTGACCAAAGTGATAAAGACTGTTAGAGATGAGGAGAGAAAGGAAAGGGGTAGACCTTCGGGCGAAAGGAGATGGCCCGAGAATGAAACGGTTCTCTCCGATGACGAAGAGGAAGAGGAAGAGCCTGTGCCGGAGGTGGCACAAGGTTGTAACTATGGGGAGTTTCAACGATACAGGCCCCCTACTTTTGATGGTAATGGCACTGCTGCTGCTGCTCACCGATGGGTGAGAGAAATGGAAGCCGTTTTAAATATCAGCGAGTGCCGAGAAGATCAGAAAGTAAAATTTGCTACCCACTCTTTCGTGGACTCAGCTTTGTGCTGGTGGGACAACATAGTCCAAGTTGAGGGAAGTAGGGATATCGGAAGGATGAGATGGTCAGAGTTGAAGAGGCTGGTGATTGAGGAGTTCTGTCCTCACCGTGAGATGGATAAAGTTGAAAGAGAGTTCCTGATGCTGGAAGCGGGAACAATGACGCATCAGCAATACACCACCAAGTTTAATGAAATGGCGCGGCTGGTGCCGGATCAGGTGACACCTCTTGCGCGAAAGATCAAGAGGTATATTCAGGGCTTGCCGACGGACATCCGCAGGCACATGATCGCTGCCTGACCGAGCACGTTTAGGTCGGTAGTTGACCTGGCGGGAAGGTTGTACGACGAGCGGGTGATTGCGATGACAGACAAAGGGGAGGAGAGAGCCTATGTTAAGAAGGGGAAAGGAAGGCGAGACAATGATGGTGGATTTGTGTATGAAGGTACGACGTCGAGGGACGATGATCGGAAGCGAATAGAAAGAAAAGGAGAAGTATGCAGAAAGTGTGGTAGAGACCATGTGGGGGAATGCAAGTGGGGATTGAACGTCTGTTTCCAGTGTGGGAAGGAAGGCCACAGGGCGAGGGATTGCCGCACGGCTAAGTGCTATGACTGTGGCGAGACTGGACACCTGAGCAGGGATTGTAAGAAGCCGAAGGCAGGAGGTTCCGGTGCGAGAAAAGGGAACAGAGGGTGAAGGCTAGAGCTTTTGCCATGACCGAGAGGAGGCTAGAGCGGACTTCGACTTGACGTCAGGTACGTTTCTGGTAATTTAAAATTTGTGCATCTATGATTTGAATGCGATGCTAGTAGTAGCCTCGTTCCTACTGCTTTCTATTGTAAGTGGCATGTTAGGAGAAGGAACATCGATGAGCCCTTCGATGTAGAGATTGCTATTAATGGATCCACTAGGTTACCTAGATGCCCTAGAGGATTGCGGGATAGAAGTGAGAAAGCGTTTGTTCCTGCTAGACCGTTCAGGACAGACTTGGGTGGATAGGCGTACATCATAAGGTGAGGGGTTAGCAATCCATGAGGCGTGGACGTATCGCCTATTTGGCCGATGTAAGGTGTGTGGATATACTAATATCTCAGCCGTCAGATGTATCGAGACGCGAGTAAAGATTATTGGTGGCCAGGTATGAAGCGTGATATGATGGAGTAAGTGAGTAAATGCCTTACTTGTCTACAAGTGAAGGCCAAGCACCAAATGACGTATGGGAAATATTAAGGTGACTTAGGCAACGACTGTGAAGCTCGAAAGGATCAAAGCCCTGATGGAAGTAGCCAAAGATAGACCAGAAGACGTATGTTAATAAACGACGTAGAGCGATTGAACTCCAGGTGAGAGACTGGAAAAGAGATGAGACAATATTGCCCGCAATGGATTAAGGAACAACAGGTTTCGGGGACGAAACCTATTTAAGGGGGGTGGACTTGTAACACCCGGAAATTTCCTTTGAAGCCGACGAAAGAAGAAAATGAAATAAAGTCCAAAGTCGAGGGAACAAACTCGCCAACGAGAGGAACTTCGATGAATGGGAGTATAAAAGGGGGAAACACCCCAACCCTTCCCATTTTCAGCCAAGAAGAGAGGAGAGGAGAAGAGAAGGAGAAAAAGAGAAGAAGTGTTGGTTCGGGTTGGTTCGAGCGGCCAAAATCGACGTGTAGCGTGTCAAATCGAAGCTCTACTCGACGGGATCGTTAAGGTGAGTTCTAGGACCCCTCTTTTACATGATTTTGAATGATTTTGGGGCTGGAACACGTCTGAAAACCCTTTTTCGAGTTTTTTGGTGTAAACCCGTTTCTATGCATTTGTGTATGTGTATGATGTGTTTGGAGCTTGATTTCATGCGTGGTTATGCTCGAATCAGGTCATGGTATGTTTCCCTAAGGCTTAGGATGGTTGATTTGGGCTCAAAATGGGTTTAGATGAGTTTAGAGGCCGAAAACCCTCGGCTGCAGTCGGGATGAACTGCATTCCGCATCAACTAAGGCCATTCGGCCGAATGGAGGGAGACTGGAGGCCAGTCACCCGAATGGAGAGAGACTGGAGGCCAGTCATCCGAATGGAGAGAGACTGGAGGCCAGTCACCCGAATGGAGGGAGACTGGAGGCCAGTCGCCCGGATGAAAGGCCAGTCGCATGGAGGCCAGCGACTGAAGGGTGTCCATACGTCCGAATGACCGTAGTATTGTCCGACTTTCGGAAAGTGCGGACTTAGACTCGGACCCTCGGGGTTGTAGATGATGAGATGGGCATGGATGATGCAAGACGATGTATGATGATAAGTTGACGACGATGATGTGTATGATGTTATGTGTGATGTATGTCTCGCGGTGCGTGTGATGTATTGTATGTCAGATGTGTGTTATGTATGTATGATGATGCCTGTATGGTGATGATGTATGTTTATTATTATGTGTATGTTCCTTATTATGTATGTATGTCTTTCCATGGCTTTGCGTTGAACATTAATGAATGAAATGAAAGTATTATGTAACGTAAAGTGAAAGATAAGGAAAAGTGGAACGTAATGAATAAATGCATGCATTAATGAATGAATGAATGAACGAATGAAAGGCTTGCAAGCATATGTATGAGGTGAGCGACTCTGTGTCGCAACAGACTCGAAAGAGATCCTTGTCGCGTACTCCGGTACTGTGTCAGTCTTCGGACATGAGTCGGGGGTTTGTGTACAGACCCCGGCACAGTATCAGTCTTCGGACATGAGTCGGGGGTATTGCACGAGACAGGATCCGGATGGATGAGAAGAGGATCGCGTACTCCGGTACTGTGTCAGTCTTCGGACATGAGTCGGGGGTTTGTGTACAGGCCCCAGCACAGTATCAGTCTTTGGACATGAGTCGGGAGTATGGCGTGAGACGGATTGAGATGATGAGAAACGAATCGCGTACTCTGGTGCTGTGTCAGTCTTCGGACATGAGTCGGGGGTTTGTGTACAGACCCCGGCACAGTACCAGTCTCCGGACATGAGTCGGGAGTATGGCGCGAGTTAATGAATGAGAAAGGTAATGATGGAAAGAACGAATGTATGAAATGAACGTTAACAAAATATCCTAATAATGTATGAAATGGGATCCTTGTCATTCGACCTCAGTAATCGTGGCTGAGTGCCACGAAGAGAGTAAAGTCTGACAGGATCTAGAAAGAAGTGAAAGATAACGATGTACGATGAATGATGATGGTAACAAACGTAATGATGAAGATAATAATGATATTATCTGTATGTACGTATGATGTGTGATCGCCTGTATGTAATGAATGTTTTTATAATGAAAGTAAAGAACGGTTTTACGAAAGAAAAGTAAGTTTTATTATAAAACTAGAACTCACTCAGCAACGCTGACTTTGATGTGTTTTCAGTTGGCAGGTATGTTGCTGAGGATGCCACGGGGCGGCTACTTAGCGTATTTTGGATGGCATCCTTATGTTTAATGCTTTTGTAATAAATGTAAAAATGATATTGTGTAATGAACGGTTGTTTTACTTTGCAAAAGAATTTTGATGAAATGAAATTGTTGTTTTTAATGTTTCCGCTGCAACGTTTTACGAGAGTTAAATGTAGTATATGTTTTATGTGCGATGAATGACCAACTGTAGGCGTCCCGGGAACGGGGCCTTACATGACGCCACATCGTTAGTGGCGTCAATAATGGCATAAGTGGCACCACTTGCCACCCAACATCTAATTTTTCATATGTAATTTCTTATGAGCTTTCCGTTGATTGGTTATGGGCCCCGTAACTCGGTTCATAGTCTGAGTTATGCTTATTTGATGTTTGCAAGGTCCGTTAACGTCTTGTCTTCCCGTTTCTTGATATCTTGACTTTCGTTTTGCACATTGAAAATTCTACAACTTTCATATTCTTCATGTTTACCTACAAACACACAAACACTCTAAAAGTATCTCTATTTTACGTGGATTAACAACATAAAACATGGAAATAGAGCACTATAACTTGAACTTTAACCACCTAATCAATGAGTCTAGAGAAAACAAGTGAAAAATTGGTAACGAAAAACTATTGGTTGTGGGTAAAATATGTTTGCTGCAGTAAGGATGCATATATAGATAGATGTGTCAAAAATATTAACACTACCAAACCCCACTTCTTTTGTAATTGTAGTATTATAATCATTTATCTTTAATTAAAAAAAATTTTGTACAACCCACCAACCAAATATAAAAAATGCTAAAAAGTTAACTTTTAAATATATGACATCAATCTACTCTAATAAAACAAAATGTTTATTAAATATGAATATCCTATCGCAGCTGCATGGGTGTGACACATTGCACTTTTCTACTCTCTTCACATAGTCTCCACCTATACATATGTGTTATTACCTTAATAAAATTTAACCATTTAATAATACATTAAATTCTAATTATATTAATTATATACTTTCCAAATTATGAAACAATTTTTGATAATTTCAGAACAAGTCTCTTTTTATTTTAAAATTATTTTTTTTAAAAAAATAAAGTTCTATGAAATATGAAGTTTTTATTTCAAATGACTTTTAAAAACATGACATTGTTTTAAAAATATATTTTTTTAAAAATAGAGTGTTTAAAAAACAATTTTCTTAAAGCAACAGTTTTTTAATTACAGAACTTTGGAAAATATTATTATTGTTATATTACCAAAATTAACTATTATACATAAATTCAATAATATGGATCTTAAAAAAACTATTTTTTTTTAATTTTTGAATATTAATAAATAACTATTAATTTAATATTTTTATTCAACCAGTGTATTATACAAAATTCTAAACTAGTGTAATTTATATAAAAGCAATATTTTTGGTTAAATATATCAATTAATTGTATGATAATAATTTTTATAGTTAAAATCGGGGGTTTGGTGTAAGAGGATATTTAAATTGATGATTAAGGTGAATATTAAAATTAGTGGTTGGGGTGTAAGGGGTGACAAAACAATATGCAAAGTTGAAAATGGTCTTAAGGAAATCCGTAAATGTGGTTTCCGGAACCCGATAGATCTCTTGGGATTTGTTTTTCCGTTTTACAGATTCAACACAACCCTAACACCCAATAAAAGGACTCTAGAAGGCGATGCCACATGGGAGAGATCCGTAAACCCTATTTCCGGAACACCCAATTCCCAAAAGAATCCTAGGATTCTACCCAAAAATCATCGCACGTTCATAGAATCTAGCATCCAACAACTTTTAAACTTAGGTGAAGATCAAACAAAATTGGGTCAAAGCATCTCCCTAAGGACATGTTGGGTTAATGTGTAGCTAAACATATCAAAGGAGTAGTAACAAAAGAAGGTGTTTGTGCGGGTGTTGGAGGTGGCAAAAATGGAAGGTGTTGGGTATTAGGTTATGGTGATGGGGATGTGACACCTAATGATAGAAACGGTTCAGATAACAGTGTGGTTTTGTGTTTGCTAACCCATGAGGAGAAGTTGGTTTAGAAAGGGTAGTCAATTTGGTATGGTGCTAATGAGAGTTGTTTGGAATTTTGTTTGTTGCCTCATGTGGTTGGCGATGTCTTAAATGTTTTTTTGTTGTGATGATAGCTCTTCGAGGATGGCATTGAGAGCTCCTTTTAAGTGTTGGTGTTTTCCATGGCACTAAGTTCTATTTTCAAATTTGTAATATCGACCTCCGTGAGGTTCTATAAGACTAACCAGTAACTGGGTGATGATAAAACCCACTTCTGGCGTGGTAATATAGGTGTGAATGAACATCCCACTTAAAGGAATCGTTTGACATGGTGGTCCTAGTGCAAGGATGAGGACGCTAATGAAAGCACCAAATGATAGAAGCGGATTTAATATTAGCGTCCTCCGGTAAAACAAGAATGTAAACTTAAATGTAATGAAAATATAAGAACTCTTAATGCAACTTTCATCTTATATTCTCCAAATACCAAAGAACAAAAAATAAAAAGTGCTATGCGTTACTATCCTACTATTAATCTTTATGTGGAAATACTAATGTTACATGGGAACTAAAAAGAGAACATGACTATCACTTAAAAAGCAAACAATGAAATAAAAATGGGTGAGAATGAATCTTCATTGAAGACGTGGGTAAATGGGTCAAGACGAATGGTCTGTATCAGAGTCATTAGTTTGTTGGGCTGTTTTTATGGAGTTTGTTAGTCTTTCAGTTATCTTTTTGTATTATCAGTGTTGCCATTTTAATACAGTATCAGAAACTTTGTGCTGAATCATTGATATAGTTTATCATTATCAGACAATACAAACATTTTTTGCCTTCAATCATCGGCATATTATTCACAAAAACAAACATATACATATTTATAAACAAACATGTAGGTTGCACGACACACCAACTAAACAAACGACCGCGAACCAACTGTTTGACGTCGATTATAACGCCAAACTTGAGGTTTGGGATGATGGTAACGAGAGAGTGTTGCTTCTGTCATCTGCTTGAATGCATGATAAATAGCTCCACCGAGTTGCCTATAAAACCGCATATAAGTGAACACGAAAATAATCACAGGGAAGAACGAAACGCTGTATAAAGTGATATCAGTCCATTTCCTCCCACTACTAATGGTTAAAATGAGTGTGGCTGCAAATGCAACCATCATCATTGACACTGAGATGATCAGCAGTGTAAGTCCTAAATGTAACTTCTGGAACAAAGATTTCTCGAAATCTTTAAAATGGAAGGATGACGTGACGATGTTGAGAAATATGATAACAGATGTTAAGCTTGAGGAGAGTGAAATGGCGTCGGCTATGGTAAATATGAGAAAGAGAGGCTTGTTCTTGAGTACTGGATGACCTGTTTTTGAATCGGGCCCTCCGGGTACAGTGTATGCTGCAGCAAAGGCGACCGTGGCAATGAGCACAGCAACAAGGGAGCAGTTTTTTGCATTCTCACTCATCCATTCTTTTGCGTCTGAGCGAAGTTTATTATTATTCTCGAAGAACACTTGTTCTGCGGTCTTCCCTTTTGAGTTTAACCTTATCGTATCGAAGGTTATACATATGTCTTTTACTCTCTGCACAACCCATTGCCAAATTTTTTTCAAGTTAAAGAGCTAATAATTAACAGATATACTATTTGTAGCATTTCAGGTTTTAAATTTCTCCCTCTAGACTTCTAATAAATTCAATGACTATGTGTTAGAATGTTAAACTTACCTTAAATAGAAGTGCATCCTCTTGTAATACTAGAGCAGGACCTTTCAAATCTTCTGATGGACTATCTACTTTTTCACCAACTAAATGAAGCAAGGTGTTACCATAATTATCAATGTTTCTTCTCACTCTCTCCTTTTGAATCTTCAAACCATCCACTAGATCAATAATCTCGATTCGTCGATGCAAGATCGCCAGACTTGGATACACTTTCAGTATCTCCTCAACAATCTCCTTACAACCATGTATTGTTGCTAACAGCAGCGGAGTGTCGGGCCTATAAATATCACCTGTCGTGTGTTCACTTTCCGCTCTGGATTTACTCCTGCCGTAGATATGAACCGTTGATCTACCCTTCTTTATCCATGATTCAGTCATTTGCCATGACATATCAGCTTTTACCAACACCTTAACTAGCTTCATTGCCCATTCGCATCGATGTTTTTCTTTCTTCAGTTTTCTTAACCAGGGAAACATTCTGTTGGTATGTTCAAAATCTGTATCTATTACTATAACACAAAAAGTTCCAAATTTTATAAATATTCAATTTTTGAACAACTACAGAAAGTAATTCCTTCTAGAAATGGGTTATTTAGAAACTGCATGATGATAACTTGGTATTTTTAGTTGTCATTTTGCTGGTGCAGTGGCTGTTCAAGATAGCGACTTCACTTCTGCTTGTCATATGAAACTAAAGTCGCTATCTTGATCACCGGCCACTTAAACACATAAAACCCATTTCTAAAGAAATTCCCACAAAAAATATTAGGAAAGTACAAAAGTATAGTATGTGTTACTATCATCATACACTTGTATATCATGCGCATGAAAAATGTTTTAGGACCGAATACAGGCGGGCTGCATGACAAAAGTTGAAGAGGCGTCATCTCATCGCCATCCTTCTCGTTTATCAAATGTGGGTGCTTAACCGCTATCTCATAAGCCAACCCTGCAGGAAACACATGTTAAAACAAGTCGCAATGAGTGAAAACTAACTGCTTGTGTGACATGCTTACAGTAGTTCCTACTAAGAACAGCTCTATGGAGTATAGTAGATTTATCATCCCTTTGAAGAAAGGTTTTCAAATCCGGCCCATGAATAGTTCGACACACTTCGCGATGAAGCAAGTTGAATATTTTGGTCTTGCCATTTGAAGCAGCAGTGAACAAAGGAGTCTCTCCGAGTCTATTAGTCATGCCGAGGAGCATTGGAGCCCGTGCTAGCATCTCGGCTGCAGCCTCAACTGTCTTGTTGTTAAGGCCAGTTTCATGAAGAATAGTGTGACCACCACCATTTTGCCATGTGAGTTTGTGTGAGTCACACATAGGGACCATATCTAAGAGTTGTAATGCAAGGTCATTTTTCTTGAGGTTTGTAGCCAAACTTAGAACAGTGTCATCATGTATTGTAGGTGTGTGTAATGGACCCTTGGGAATGCCTGCACATATGTTGATAACTTTAGCTTCATCCCCCGTTGTTAAAGCTTCGTACAGTTCTGAACTGATCCGCAAGTCCTCGGCCTCTGTCAGAGCCATTGTGTGTGATGAGATATAAACGATTAGCACGCGTTTAAATAGGATCGCATGTACTTAGGAGACTGATCCATGCTAAGGCACTAGTATAAATAAGAGATGTTGTACTTAAGAGTGGATGAAAATTTGTAATGTGAACATTAGTAATACTCTTCTTTCTGATTTCTCTTGTTATTTAATTATGCAATCAAATTCAGTTAATAAATTGTTGTGATTTGTTGTTCCTAGGAAGAACTATATTCCAATGGTGTGTGAAAGAGATCACGAATCATAAAGATTCTTTTATGTTTTGTCAAAGGAGATGATTAGAAAATACTTTATAGATAGTATTTTATTGCCATCGTATGTGATCAATGGCATGATGATTTCATTGATGATTCTTTGAAACAAAATTGAAATATTATTTAAGCGTCTACCTTAGCTTTCATATAAAACTTTATTTGTGAGAGGTGTGGTAAATCTTAATATTGAAAACTGATAGACTAATAAAAACTTTAATTAATAAATTTTGTAGATTCGTGTGTTTTATAGAAAAAAAATTAATGAATGAAAATTGCTGAATTTGGAGAACACTCGTAAGTGCCAAAAGAGCGCGGGGCAAACCACCTATGACACGTGTTGCCACGTCGAGATGTTTCTTACGTTACTTATGTATGGATTTCGTAATTACTCTAGGTAATTATGTTTGTTTTAAGTTGGACCCTTGTCTAACTTTTGTTCACCTACTGGCTATAACTTATGAATTTGCTATCTGTTGAATAAGCTAATTAAGTATCAAGACATATTTTATTATAAAAATGTAAATGGCAGAAAAATTAAACTTAGATTAAAATAATATTATTGCTATGATCATAAGATCAAAAGTATAATTTAGTACTAAGGTTTCAACAAAAAGATGTAATAAAGGAAGGTTGCATAACATGTGATTCACGAAAACCCCAGTTAAGTAGAATGCTCAAAAAGAATAATAATAAAAATTACTAAAAAGTTGATTAGTACAGAATCAGTTTCCAACAATATCTTTCATTGATTGCAAGATGTTAGTGTTGGGCATCGTATGCTTAACATCAAAAGGAAGAAAAGCACTTAAGAAAATAAAGAAAGGGTAAAGAACAAACTTACATGAACGCTACTTTTGGCTAGCTTGTATGTGGATATCTCATAATCAGTCAATATAATTTATTATTCATGTAAGACAATGACATCTTTAGTAAAAAGAATTACATTAGTGATTAGTTTATAAAGAAAAGTGTTATGGGCATATAGTTTAAGGATCAGATTTGGATAACGCAAAGAGGATAAAATATCTTGAAAGACTAGCATGTTAGCAATTGTTTGATATAAAACAAACATGTGTAGAATCACTACTTGTCTTCTCGAGTTCAAAATACAAGATATGACCACCCAAGTTTTACGCATTCATTAAAACTTTTTTACAAGAAACATATAAATTATCTTCAACTAAACAATTTAAACACTACAAGTTGGTTTGGGGATTTATGTATATGACAAAATGGAATGAAAATGACAAATTATATATAACTTGATGACATAGTTTGAAAAACCCATGGGTTTCTTCAATAACTGATTACTATATTTGTGGCAAGAGACTTGGCTCGAAAAGATTAAGTCTTTTAAATAAAACATAGTTCCCACATAGCATGATTGGTTATACAAAACCAGAATCCATTGCTTTATATTAGGGGGTGCAAAAATATCAATATCCAAAACCAAATTCAAAATATCTATATCCGAAATAACCAAAATTCAGTTATCTGGAAATTTTGGGTATTTTAGATTTGGATACGGATTCAGATAGTTTTTTTGAAATTTTTCGCATATTTGGATATAAAATTATCTAAAATATTTTTATAAAAGCTATTCAAATAATAAATATTAATTATAAATTTAGATATTTTATATAAAAAATCAGAATTTTTATAAAAATAAATATGTAATATATATTTTTTGAAATTCGGATATCCTAATATGACTCCAAAATACAAATATCTAAAAATTTGAATATTAGAATATCTGAAATTTTGGATATTCAGATATTTAAATTTTCGAATACGGATTCGCATATTAAAATCCATTGTTCAAAATTTCGGATATCTAAACATCTGGATATCTGATTTTGAACTCCCATTCTTATATATAGCTTATTTTATGTGTACCAAATCGCATCATCTTTCCCTTCAAAGAATTTAACAAACAAGAGTTAGTTTTATGTGTGTCATAAAGAGGTTTATAGAATGTGATATTTTTACTAAAAAAACCATGTCCACTTTCCCTTCCCTTCTTCTTCCACTTTCTTCTTAGACCTATGTTTTCAAAACCCTACTGAACAACAAACCAATCGTTTTATTGGTTCACTGGTGGAACCAAATAAGAACTGGATGGTTTTACAAATATTAAAAAAAAATTATATATAACTAAAAACAATTATGATTATCTTATGAATAAAAATATAATTTTATACAATACGATAAAATGTATTAGAGTAAATTTATATGTGTTTTATCCATGTTTTACAGGTAGCTTAACTAGTTATATGAGTTTTATTCTTACCCCTTTATAGACTTTGATTTTACTCAATCATTTAAATATTCAACAGTTCAACTTGAGATTGTCTTACATCACCCATAGAGAAAAATTCAGCTTTGCTAACACTCCATAAATATGTATAGTTTGAAAACTGTAATTGTAAAATAAAAAATATAGTCCGACCCATCACCGGGAATAACAGTCCACCCACCCAAACCGATTGAACCAACCAGTTTAACCTCAATCCGTTTAAAACCACCAAACCAAACTGGTTGAAGGTTCGGTTCTGGTTGGAGAGGTTCGATTAGCTGGTCCGGTCCAGTCTTCAGAACCTTGCTTAGATTGTAGCGATATGTTCATAGAAAGAACCATATTCTCTTAGTGTGTGTGAGACAGATCATGAATGATTCATATCTCATGATTGTTCTAAGCTTTTTTGAAGTAGATAATCACAAAATACTCTTAGATGCCATATTATAAATGGTATTGAATGTAATCAATGGCATGATGATTTCATTCGTGGTTCTTTGAAAGAAAATTGAAATATTATTAAAGCATCTCCATAGCTTTCGTTGAAAACTTTATTTTTAAGAGGTATGGTTAAATCTTAATACTAAAAAGTGATAGACTGTATAAATAAACATGTGAATTAAAAATTCAAAGATTCATGTGTTTAATAAAAAAAATTAACGAATGAAAATTGTTGAATTTGGAGAAAAACTGTAAGTGTTAAAAGACATGGGGCAGACCACCTATGACACGTGCAGCAACATCCGGTTGTTTCCGTACATTACTTATGGGGTAAACATTCCATGCAAAGCAAAAAAAAAAAAATATTTCTGTTTTAAGTTGGACCCTTGTCTAATCTTTGTTCACTTGTTTATCTTTGTTCACTTGCTTAAACTTGTGAATTTGTAATCTGTTAAATAAGCTAAGTATCAAGACAAATTTTATTATAAAAACATGAGTAAATTACTATTTCGTCCCTGTGGTTTAGTAGTTATAATCATTTTCATCCAGTAGTTTAAAAACGTCCGGTTTAACCATCGTGGTTTAAGATTTGTCACAATTAAGTCCGGGTCACTAGCCCCCATCCATTATTCCGTTAAGTGTATGTAAAAAGACAAAAATACCCTTGAATATTATATATATGTATATACACATGAGTAAATTACTATGCACGCGTGCACGCATGCACGCATACACGCATTCACGCGTACACGCATGCACGCGTACACACATGCACGCGTACACACATGCACGCTTACACACATGCACGCGTACGCACATACATATATATATATATATATATATATATATATACATAGATATATATAGATATATATAGATAGAGATATATATAGATATATATATATATATATATATATATATATATATATATAGATATATATATACATATATATATATATACATATATATATACATATATATGTGTGTATATATATATATATATATATATATATATATATATATATGTGTATATATATATATATACATATATATATATATATGTGTATATATATATATATATATATATATATATATATATATATATACATGTGTGTGTGTAGAAGTAACCATTTCAATCTAAGGGTATTATAGTCTTTTTCTAAATATTTAACGGTGAAATTGGATGTATCTAACGGTTTGGACTTGATTGCACATCTTAAACCACAGTGGTTGAAACGGGCGTTTTTAAACTATATGATGAAAATGGTTATAACCACCAAATCACATGGACGAAAATAGTAATTTACTCTGAAAACATATATGATAGTAAAGATTAATGTTATATTAAAATTATTTATTGCTATGATCATAAAATCATAAAATCAAAATATGTCTAATTTAGTACTAAGATTTCAGTAGAAAGATGTAATAAAGAAAGGTGGCATAACATGTGATTCACGAAACGATGAGTTGAGTAGAATGCATAAAATTGAATAATAATAAAAATTATAAAAGTTGATTATTAAAGAATCAGTTTCCAACATCTTTCATTGATTTGTAAGATGTTAGTGTCGGGCATCATATTCTTAACATCAAAAGAAAGCACTTTCGAAAATAAATAAAGGATAAAGAATAAACTTATATGGATGTTACTTTTGGCTAGCTTGTATGTGGAAATTACATAAATTATTATTCGTGTAGAACAATGACATCTTTAGTTAAAAAAAAATTACATTAGTCTATAGAGGAAAGTATTATAGGGGACACTTTAAGGACCAGATACACTTTAAAGACCAGATTTGAATATCACAAAGACGATAAAAGATCTTGAAAGACTAGCATGTTAGCAATTGTTTGATATAAAACAAACATGTGTTAAAATTACTAAAAGTTTCGAAACACAAGACATGACCACACAAGTTTTATGCATTCTATAAAACTTTTCTCCAAGAAACATATTTGTATTGAAAATAAATCTAAATCTAATTAGCCTTTAACATAAAAAGTAGTTAACATTAAGAATTAGAAATTGAAATACTAGAAATATCACTAGCGATTACTTTATTAAACAGAATCAAAGAATGAAGAATTGCACTTGAAGATGATAAAATGTGAAGTCTTAAAAAATCTACTATCCACAATATTATTCATCTTTTAACTAACCTTAATGGTTTTTGACGTAGAAGAAAAATAAGAAACAATGTACACGTTTACCCCTAAAGTGTTACAGATTCACAGTTCCCATTAACATTATCTGCCATCGATAATCACACCTATCGGTATTAGTTTTTATTAATAGTGTAACACTTCGCCAATGAGTCATAGATCAACTGGTTTAGGATGAGGCATCCCATGACTTTTCAAAGTGAAGGTTATGGGCTGGAGTCTTACTATGTGTAATATGCTCCAAGTGGGTCAAAGGTTTAACCGCATTGGACCTTTGGGTAATGGGTTTTCTTTGGAATGGTGGGCGAGCCGGGTCACCAGCACTGTCTGTGTTCGCGGGCGTGGGTGACATTTCGCCAATAGGTTTACCCGGGTGACCAGGCTTAAAAATTATTCGTTGGTCGTTAAAAAAAAGAACACTCCATTTTTAGCATAATATATAAAGTAGTTTGTATTAAATGTAAGTTATTTATACAATTAGTATTTAATCTTAGGCAAAGAATAGTATTTAAATAAATAATCTAAGTATTAAGATATCAAGGAATTATATATGGGCTGTTGTTATAGTTTATATTTTATAACTTATGAGATATATTTCATAAATTATTTGTTTTATGATGGAAACTTCTAGGTTTATGTTACGATAAAAAGAAAGAGAAAGAACAGATAGGGAACTCAATACATTTTCATCGTTGATTTCTCATTACAGATACAAGCCCTATATAACGACTATAACGACTAACGACATTTCCGTTAGTCAGTTAATGACTTGTACACATAGCACCCCTATACTTTCATAAAAGACAGAATTGACCCTTTTATTAATAGACGCATAACACTACTTCCTCCATATAAAATTCTTGTCCTCAAGAATCGAGAGGAAAATCTGGGTATCGGCTAACAAATTCTTCTGCAATCTCCCAAGTGGCATCATGTAATGGTAATTTGTCCCATTGAACCAAGAACTTAATCACTGGTTTATGACCGACTTTAGTAAGCTTTCGATCCAAAATGCGATAAGGACTTAGTGAAGAACCCACACCAGATGGAAGTGGGGTGATGTGAGAAATGGGGCCCAACGCTCGTTTGAGTAGTGATACATGAAAAGTGTGATGTATCTGAGCATCCGATGGAAGATCCAATTGGTATGCCACTGGTCCAATCTTAGCCACAACTCGAAAAGGTCCATAATATTTCGGAGAAAGCTTCGAGTACTTATGCATACGAAGAGTAGTCTGGACATACGGATGTAATTTGAGATAAACCCAATCTCCAATCTCAAAAGAACGCTCCGTTCTATGTAAGTCTGCAAATTGCTTCATCCGATTCCGAGCACGATCCAAAGATTGTTTTAAGGTTCGAAGCATAGATTCCCTTTGTTGAAATAAGTCTTCCACAGCTACAACTTTTGAAGTAAGTGGAAAATGAGGTGCATGCATGGGAGGATCAATGCCAAATAAGGCTTTAAAAGGTGGCATTTTAATAGATGAATGCCAAGAGGTGTTATACCACCATTGAGCTAAAGGCAGCCAAGGAACCCAAGAATGCTGATCAGCCATTGTCATACACCGAAGATAAGTTTCTAAGCAACGGTTAACCACTTCTGTTTGCCCATCCGATTGAGGATGATAGGCAGTTGACAAGGCTTGAGTAATACCTTGTAGTTTCAAGAATTCTTTCCAAAAGTTACTGAGGAATAAGGTATCACGATCGGAAACAATGGTTTGAGGACAACCATGAATCTTGAAAATATTATCCAAAACCAATTGAGCTACTTGAGAAGCTGTATAAGGATGTTTTAAGGGAAGAAAATGAGCATACTTAGTAAATCTATCCACAATGACCAGAATGGTATCATAACCCTGAGAACGAGGTAACCCACCAATAAAGTCCATGGATACATCAGTAAATATGGACGTAGGTACCGGTAGAGGGCAAAGTAACCCTGGGGAAGCTATGGTTTCATACTTTGCTTTTTGACAGATGACACAAGCTTTCAAAAAGGCTTTAATATCTTTAGAAGCTCCTCTCCAATAGAATAAAGACTTAAATCTTTGTGTAGTAGGATGAATGCCCGAATGACCGGCCTGAAAAGAGCTATGGCACCATTCTAAAAGCTCTAAGCGGAGTTGAGTATTCATGGGAATCCACAGCTTGTTCTTTCTTTTCAGAAACTCCCCATCCCAATTAAAATGTGGAACCACTTCACCATGCAACAACCTGGTAATTATATCTTGTGAAACAGAATCAGATTGCCAACAACTTTTGAGTTTATCAAGTAAAATGGGTTGGAAAGATGATAAAGATAAGGTGAGTAAGGTGGATCCATATAAGCGTGATAAGGCATCTGCAGCATCATTTCCAGTGCCTTTTTATAAACTATGTGATAGTCATAGCCCATGAGCTTACTCAACCAAGTATGTTGAAGGGGAGTGGTAATTTTTTGTTCCAAAAGGTGCTTCAAACTTTTCTGATCGGTTTTAATGGTGAAGTGCTTGATAATCAAGTATTGATGCCAATGCTTGACTACCATAATAATAGCTAGTAACTCTTTTTCATAGACAGAAAGGACACTCTGTCTAGGTGAAAGAGCCTTACTAACAAATGCCAAAGGGTGGTTATCTTGCATTAAGACAGCTCCGAGGCCTTTAGAAGAAGCATCAGTTTCCACAACAAATTCTTTCGACCAATCAGGAAGAGCTAAAACTGGGGCATGAATTAAGGCTTGTTTAAGGTGTTCAAATGCCATTTGAGCTTCATTCGACCACTTGAAAGCATCTTTCTTGAGAAGAGATGTTAAGGGTTTAGCAATAGAACCATAAGAAGAAATGAATCTTCTATAATAACCGGTAATGCCCAAGAATCCCCTTAATTGTTTAACAGTCATAGGAGTAGGCCAATCACGAATGACTGCTATCTTTGACTGATCAGTGGCAACCCCATCTTTAGAAATAATATGCCCAAGATATTCCACCTTAGTGCCAGCAAAGCTGCACTTGGATTTCTTTGCAAAAAGTTGGTGCTCTCTAAAAAGTTGTAAGACTTCACGTAAATCAATCAAGTGCTGTTGCAAGTTCTTACTATAAACCAAGATGTCATCGAAGAAAATAAGAACTTTTTTCCTCAAAAACTGTTGGAAAACTGAGTTCATCAGTCCTTGAAAAGTTGCTGGTGCATTAGTTAACCCAAAGGGTAAAACTAAGAATTCAAAGAGACCTTGATGTGTTCGAAATGCGGTTTTATGAATGTCTTCTGGGTGCATCCGGATTTGATGATAGCCAGATCTTAAATCCAGCTTAGAGAATACTTCTGCCCCTCCTAATTCTTCCAATAGCTCTTCAATAAGAGGGATGGGAAAACGGTTTTTGATAGTATTATCATTCAGTTTCCTATAGTCAACACATAATCTCCAAGTACCATCTTTCTTCTTAACCAATACCACTGGAGATGCAAAGGAACTGACACTATCACGTATAATACCCAGATCCTTCATTTCTTGCACCATTTTTTCAATTATATCCTTCTGACCCATAGGGTAACGATATGCTCTTTGATTAATAGTAGCTTTTTCATCAATCAACTGTATCTTGTGATCACAAGATCTTGTGGGAGGAAGAGAAGTTGGTGACTGGAAAACATCATCAAATTCGTGCAATAGAGCAGATACTTGTTCATTCATTAAAGTATCTGAAACTTTAGATTGATGCTGAAACATACCATCTTCATTCACTTGAATGCTGAAAAGTTGGGAATGAATTATAGAATCAGAATCACTCAATAAGGAAGACATTTTTTCAGCTGAACATAAGGTGACCCTCTTGCTATCAGTACCCTTGAGTTCAAACATCTTGTTGTTTACTGAGAATTGCATGGTGAGGGATTTAAAATTCCAAATAATGTCATTCAACGTTTGTAACCATTGAATTCCCAACACCATATCATAGTTCTCCAATGGAATCAGTAAAACATCAGCTTTGAACCAAACCCCTTGCATTAACCATTGAAAATCTTGACACAAGGTTGAACAAGGAAGTTTATTGCCATCAGCTACAGTAACTGACATTGAAGTTACAGTTTTAGTAGGGCAATGCAACTTACTAGCCAATCTAGAATCCAAAAAATTATGGGTGGAACCCGAGTCAATTAGAATTTGTAATTGTCTGGTGCCAATGGTGCCAATGATCTTCATAGTCGAATAAGAAGGCACTCCCATCAATGCATGGATTGAAATCTGTGGATCCATTTGTAAAGCTTGAAGCTGAGTAAGTTCTTCATTTATAACATCTGTGCTCTCTTCATTTGAACCAATTTCTAATACATATAATTGCTTAAATTTGCAATTATGAGTTGGAGTATACTTTTCCGTGCACCAAAAACATTCTCCTCTAGCCCTTTTATCTTCAGCCTCCTTAGTAGAGACTCTACGAATTGGTTTAATCATTTTGGAAGTGGAAGGAGTTGGTAGTAGTGATAAGGTGGCAGTGGGAATGGAAGAATTAGAGCTTGAACCAGTACTATTGTTTTTAAAAGGAGTGGAAGTGAGTTTAGGAACTGAATTAACAGAGGAATAGGTCGAATTAGGCTTCTTGGAATCTTTACCACCAAAGAGAGTGAAATATACCACCTCCTGTTGCTTAGCCATGGCAATGGCATCTCTTAAGGTTTTTGGTTTGAAAATTTTAACTAAGCAACGGATTTCAGGTTTTAGGCCAGCAATGAATAATCCAGCCGCATAGTTTTCACATAATTTGACTCTATTCAACAAAGCATCAAAAGCATCACAATATTCTTGCAAGGTACCTGTTTGATGAAGATTCTTCAATTCTTCAATCGGTTCTTCCGAAAGACGAGTGGAAAATCGATTGAGCAACGAACGAACATAATCTTCCCAACTTATTTCATCTATCTCTCGATCTTGACTTGTAACATACCCTTGGTGCCATTGCAGAGCAATACCTTCAAGATTAACCACGGCATAATTCACCTTCATGTTCGCCGGTGTTTTATCCACCGCAAAGAAGTGATTACACTTGTAAATCCAACCTTCTACATCATCACCGCTGAATTTAAGGAAATCTAATTTCCCAATCGAACCAAACGATGTTCATGATGATCACCGCCATTGAATTTCTTTTCGAACAACTCTCTGATAGAACCAATTTGAGAGCAGACTTCCGCCATCTGAATCTGCAAATTTTTGATATGATCAGTGTTCTCCTCCAACACTGATTGTTGAAGATGAATCGATTGCGAATTTTCTTTAACAATCTTCTCCAATTTCTCCATTTCTTGTTGTCATCGTTTTGTTCGCCGGAGCCGATAAGGATCGGTAGCTCTGATACCAATGTTACGATAAAAAGAAAGAGAAAGAACAGATAGGGAACTCAATACATTTTCATCGTTGATTTCTCATTACAGATACAAGCCCTATATAACGACTATAACGACTAACGACATTTCCGTTAGTCAGTTAATGACTTGTACACATAGCACCCCTATACTTTCATAAAAGACAGAATTGACCCTTTTATTAATAGACGCATAACAGTTTAGCTTATAAACAATGCCTTATCAATCGTGAGGTGATATTGTTACTACATTGAAAAAAAAAACTTAAAAAGGTTAACAATTGTTAATTTATCTTCGGTTGTATCATAATACGTGTGTGTGAAGGACAATGACACTGTGTGTGAAGAACAAATACATGGAGAATCAAAGACTAACACTAAATGATGAATCAACAAATTTAGGGTGTAGAACAAGAACCTCTGGTCAGCATCCTCTAGTAAAACGGAAAGCTAGGTATGTGATACTTCAATCTAATAAACCCTAGGTTATAGGTATTCTTGATATGATGATGAAACCACAAATAGCATTTAGATTAAATTTATGTTTGTCGTAGATTATCTGTTTCAAGTGTTTATTGATGTTAAACTCCTCGAACTTCATAAATGTTATTTCTATGTTGTTGCATGTTTTAGTTTCTTAAGTAATTAAGTGGAATAAGGTACTAATTCATGTTAGTTGTAGTGAAATACATGTTTGGGTTTTAAATTTTAGTTGATAGTTTATGTTTATGAGGTATTGGAATTCAAGTTTTAGTGTTACACAAGTCAAGTTTATATACACGCCTGTCGTTTGATAGAATGCCACAATTATGTAATGCCCTAAACCTCAGAGACCTTACACTTGGACTCTCATAAGTAAACTCAGTTCTAAAACTAAAAGTTCAATCATACAACAATGGAAACATCATACCTTGTTCAAAACATCCAAACACTTGATAAATTCAAAATAATGTATCTAGTAACATAAAAGTTCTTGGAAACAAAATGCCAATCTTTACGGTGAGGGTTATTCATATTCATGCGAAGGTGAACATCCTATTATCTTTGAGTATATTAAATTAGTCTAACATGCATACTAAAGATCAACACTATTGAGTGAGTTCTAGTTTTACTTTTAATCATCTTTTACGAATATAAAACTATACATAAGCACATAATCATAAAAGCATCACTTATAACAAGCAACTATGACTACGATATTACAAGTTATGGATCCATATCATAATAAGATGTATTTTAGTTAAACATTGGTCTAGGTCCTATCTCTCTATTGTAAGGATTCCTATAAGTCTGATGCAGCCAAAACATCCAAAGTCTCTCTGCAAGCATGCACTAAAGAACTGAAGTAGAAATGCTTCGGAAGTTTTACACCATGCACTAGAAATATTATAAGTGTAAAATCTTCCGAAGCCAAGACCAATATCTTCCGAAGCCAAAAGTGAAGTCTTCCGAAGCTTCAAAGACAAAGTCTTCCGAAGCCAAATAGTGAAGACAGATTTCTTCCGAAGACTTTTAGAGATATGCCTTTATCTGATGTACTTTACCATAAAGTTGGACCACCTTTCCGCTGCAACTCTGTAAAGTCACCAACTTACATGAGTTGGTGAAAGGTCCATGCTTTTGGTAACTGTATATTGAGGTCTTGAGTCCATGCTTTCTACTTTATGTACTTTTATCCTTTTGTAATATATTAGGATGTGAGCTATGGCATGTCATAGTCACAATTCAAAAGGCAGATATGCCTTTTGATTCTACAATTGATTTTGTTTGTGTCTAGTCAATTGTATCTAGCTGGCTTTCAAAGTATAGCCGGCTGTAAGTTGTAGTATAAGTATTCCATGTTCTTGTATCTTTCTTTATGCTTTGTAACACTTGTAATAGAACTTGAGAAAGCAATATACTGCATCCTTGAAACCCAATCTCTTGTGTTCTCTTGTTCTGTCTCTTACTTATTACTTGTGTTCTTAGTATCATTCTTGTGGTTAATCCAGTTTACTGTTTGATTAAGTTTGGTTAATCTCCTCTTTGTGTTGTTGTGTTGTAAGTGACCACCCTTCACCGGTCCTGCAATTGGTATTAGAGCATTTCAGGCTCTTGATATAAGATCTCACCATCTTAAGATCCCTCACACACACAAATACTAAACTTTTCAAATGGCAGCCATTTCCAAGACTGATATGGAAACTGGAACCATGAACAAGTCCCCACTGATCACTCTTGATGACTTTGATACCTGGTGCATGAGAATGGAAGGTTTCATCAGGTCTCTAGACTTAAGAATGTGGGAGTCTGTTGAAAATGAACCTTTCATACCCAGCACTCCTTCTGCTACTGGTGCTGGTATGATCCTCAAAGATGTGGCTAACTACTCTGATGAAGATAGGAATAGAGTAGAGACTGATAGAAAAGCCATGCCAGCTCTTCAAACTGCCGTTCCAAACTCTATGTACATAGGTTTCAAGAAGTGCAAAACAGCTAAACTGTTGTGGGATGCACTAAAACTGATGTATGAAGGCTCCTCTGAAGCCAAGGAGAACAAGAAGGATCTCCTGAAGCAGCAGTTTGAAAACTTCACCTTCAAAACAGGTGAAACCATGACTCAGCAATACTTTAGGTATGTTGAGATAGTGGATACCCTTGTGGATGGAGGAGTTCCTCTTGAGAATAGAGACATTGTAAGGAAGTTCATGTCCTCACTTCCTAGGCAATGGACACACTATTGTGTGGTGATCAAGAGGACTGAAAATCTCAAAACTCTTACTCTGACAGAGTTATATGGGATTCTCAGTGGCTACCAGATGGAGATGAACATGGAAGGTTCATCTAGCAACTCCAACAATCAATTGGGTTCAGCCTTGCACGTGGTTGAAAGGGATAGCATAGAACCCCAACATCATCTCATATGCTATCCTGACAATTCACCAAAGGGTCCTTTCATCACCTTCCCAGAGACACCCAGGAAGAACTACACTCAAGGAAGCCAGAGACAATTCCAAGAGACAAGCTCTTCTCAAGCTCTTGGATTGTATCCATCCAGATGATTTGGAATACATGGAAATAGTCCCAGCAGATGCTCTTTCTCACTCACCGAGCAAGAAGTTCTACAAGAGAACTGGAAGGAAGTTTCCAAGCAATAAAACCAGTGGAAAGTTTGGCTTGGACAAGGCAAAGTCAAGTGTTACAACTGTAACTTTTCCAGAGGACCCCCAGGAAAACTACACTCAAGGAAGCCCATTCCAAGAGACAAGCTTTCTCAAGCCTTTATGTTTCTGCTTTTTCTTTTTTCTGATGAAAGCTGTGGCAACTCTCTTTCATCTTACAAACCTGGATTGTATCCATCCAGATGATTTGGAAACATGGAAATAGTCCAGCAGATGGCTCTTCTCACTCACAGAGCCAAGAAGTTCTACAAGAGAACTGGAAGGAAGTTTCCAAGCAAGAAAACCAGTGGAAAGTTTGGCTTGGACAAAGGCAAAGTCAAGTGTTACAACTGTAACTTATGGGCCACTTTGCCAGAGAAATAAGGCACCTAAACAAATGATGGCCAAACACAGCCCAGACCCAACTACACTGACAAAGCCCCCCGAATGAGAAGCCAAAGCATTAAGCTGTTATTGCTGTTAAAGAAGGAGGCTTTGACTGAGCTTTTAGGTGAAAAATGCTTCTCCAAACCAAGCACTAATGGCAGATCATGATAAAGCCAAAGGTATTGGAACATCTCTGTACTCCTGAATGCATTGCTAAAGTTATAGATACAGGTCCTATAACTTGGAGATGAGATCTGTCTTGAGTCCTTAAACATTTTAAAATCTGATTTAGAAAGTCTGAAAATGATTATAAACTAAAGATAGAGGACTTAGAGAAACCATTTCAGTTCTAAAACATGAGCATACAGATTTTAGGACTCAAATCAAGATCTCATAACCAAGCTGACTAGTGCCAGCTGAGCTTGTGATCAGCAAAGCCAGGACAGAAAAGAGTGTTCTTGAAGAAGAGACCTTCAAGAACATGATATCCTCATCCCTGCACAACAAGGTGTATTATCAAAACGCAGGGACTGGGATCAATGAGATAGCTCCTACACACACAATCTTGTGTGTAAGATTTCCTAGGTGTGGAACTTGTGAAGATGAGCTTCCTCTCGTAGATCCTATAAGTGAAGAGGATGAGAAGAGATAGTGAAGAATTCCTCTGAGAAGAGTGAAGAGGAGGATTCTAAGAAGGGCCACTATCCTTCTGAGGAGAAGAAGATTACTGTGATGACCAAGTCAGTGAGTAAGAACTTGATCAGGAAGAGCAAAAGAAAAGCAAGAAGGCTCAAGAGATCAAGGCTACTTTTGACTCTAAGCAAAAACAAGTTTTTATCTCTGCAGGGTTTGAAGTAGTAAAAGACTGAAGACATCAACCAAAACTCTTCAGCTAAGAGTTCTTGGTTTTGTTCAAATCATCTCAGTACCAAGAAGAAGACTGATCTGCTAGACCGTTCAGCCCATAAAGGGCTGTCTCAGCATCTGCAAAGAATGAAGGTGGAGAAGGGATGTGACTAAAGACAGTCTTGTTCTCATAAGAAGACTCTTGTGAAGAAGAAAATGTTGTATGCCCATAAGGGCTGTCTCAGCATCTGCAAAGATGAAGGTGGAGAAGGGATGTGACTAAAGACAGTCTTGTTCTCATAAGAAGACTCTTGTGAAGAAGAAAATGTTGTATGTCATGTGTGAAAGTACCTCTCACATTGCTAAGGATTGTCCATACAATCCTAAAAGTACTGTCCATATGACCAAGACAAAGACTTCAAAGAGTTCCAAGAAGATCCAAGCTTCGGAAGGAAAATCTGTTTTCTTCGAAGCTCCAAATCTAAGAAGAAGGCAAATGGAAAATTACCTTCGGAAGATAAGTTGGTCTCGGAAGAAAGGAATTCTTCCGAAGCACTGAAGTCTGCTGCAGTGACTACTGAATATTCCGAAGGTTCAGTCATCAAAACTTCCGAAGTCCCAAAAGCTTCTGAAGTTTTGAAGGTCATGTCCAAAACTCCAAAGGTGGTGTGGAAGTCTAAGAAAGACCAAGTGACTGAAAATTCTCCATCAACAACAGCTCAAGATCCTCCTAGCACAACCATAGGATCTATTACTGTTGCATTACCTTCTATTAACTTAGTGAGCCCAAGACAAATAAGGCTTGGGTTTCCAAATGTAGCTAATCATTTTCTTTGTGCAGGAACATCTCAAGACAAACAAGAATGTCTGGATCATTGATAGTGGCTGTTCCAGGCACATGACAGACAATAGGTCACTACTCTATAACTTTGAGAGGATTGATGGAGGACAGTTGCTTTTGGAGGAGATGAAGGTGGTTACATTTATAGAAGGGGCAATGTCACAAATGGTAAGCTCAGCATTGAAAAGGTAAACTTTGTCAAGGAGCTTAGGTACAATCTTCTGAGTATATCCCAATTTTGTGATCAGAGTCATAACATGCTCTTTACTGAGCATGAGTGCATTGTTCTCAAGCCTGGAGTAGTCATTCCTCATGAGCACATCCTGCTTAGAGCCCCTAGAAAAAGGAACACGTACAAGATGGACTTGCAAGAAACATCTCCCTCTGGAGAAGTTTCATGCTTTCTGTCTAAAGCCAATAGTGATGAGTCTTTCCTATGGCATAAAAGAATATGCCATGTAAACTTTAAGAACATGAATAAACTAATTAAACATGATTTGGTAACTGGAATGCCAAAGAAAGAGTTTACAAGTGATGATCATTGTGTTGCATGCCTGAAAGGGAAGCAGCATAAGGTATCTCACAAGCCTAAGGAAAGGAACCCTATCACTACTCCCCTACACTTATTACATATGGATCTCTTTGGCCCCACCAGTGTAATGAGTCTAGGAAGGACCTCTTATTGTTTGGTATCACAGATGATTTTACAAGATTCACTTGGGTTTTCTTTCTTAGAACTAAGGATGAGACCCCTGAGATTCTGAAGAATTTCAGCTTAAAAATTGAGAATCAAAGTGATCACAGGTCAAAACCATAAGATGTGATCAAGGGACTGAATTCAAGAATCAAACCCTTGATACATTTTGTGATGAAAAGGGTATTAAAAGACAATATAGTGCTCCCAGGACTCCTCAGCAAAATGGTGTTGCTGAGAGGAGAAATATGAACTATGTTGTCTGACTCTAAACACTGCTTGCTATGTGCAAAACAGAGTTTTAGTAGTTAAGACACATGGTAAGACTCCTTATGAACTTTGGCACAAGAGAAAACCTTTCATTGGCTATCTCAGGTCATTTGGATGTCCTTGCACCATCTTGAATACCAAAGATCAAATTGCCAAATTTGCTGAAAAATCAGATGATGGACACTTCATTGGATACTCTTCCCAGGCTAAGGCTTATAGAGTATACAGTCTCAGAACTAGAATTGTTGAGGAGTCAGCCAATGTGACTTTCACAGTTGCTTTTGGAGGAGATGAAGTGGTTAAATTTCTAGAAGGGGCAATGTCACAAATGGTAAGCTCAGCATTGAAAAGGTAAACTTTGTCAAGGAGCTTAGGTACAATCTTCTGAGTATATCCCAATTTTGTGATCAGAGTCATAACATGCTCTTTACTGAGCATGAGTGCATTGTTCTCAAGCCTGGAGTAGTCATTCCTCATGAGCACATCCTGCTTAGAGCCCCTAGAAAAAGGAACACGTACAAGATGGACTTGCAAGAAACATCTCCCTCTGGAGAAGTTTCATGCTTTCTGTCTAAAGCCAATAGTGATGAGTCTTTCCTATGGCATAAAGAATATGCCATGTAAACTTTAAGAACATGAATAAACTAATTAAACATGATTTGGTAACTGGAATGCCAAAGAAAGAGTTTACAAGTGATGATCATTGTGTTGCATGCCTGAAAGGGAAGCAGCATAAGGTATCTCACAAGCCTAAGGAAAGGAACCCTATCACTACTCCCCTACACTTATTACATATGGATCTCTTTGGCCCCACCAGTGTAATGAGTCTAGGAAGGACCTCTTATTGTTTGGTAATCACAGATGATTTTACAAGATTCACTTGGGTTTTCTTTCTTAGAACTAAGGATGAGACCCCTGAGATTCTGAAGAATTTCAGCTTAAAAATTGAGAATCAAAGTGATCACAGGTCAAAACCATAAGATGTGATCAAGGGACTGAATTCAAGAATCAAACCCTTGATACATTTTGTGATGAAAAGGGTATTAAAAGACAATATAGTGCTCCCAGGACTCCTCAGCAAAATGGTGTTGCTGAGAGGAGAAATATGAACTATGTTGTCTGACTCTAAACACTGCTTGCTATGTGCAAAACAGAGTTTTAGTAGTTAAGACACATGGTAAGACTCCTTATGAACTTTGGCACAAGAGAAAACCTTTCATTGGCTATCTCAGGTCATTTGGATGTCCTTGCACCATCTTGAATACCAAAGATCAAATTGCCAAATTTGCTGAAAAATCAGATGATGGACACTTCATTGGATACTCTTCCCAGGCTAAGGCTTATAGAGTATACAGTCTCAGAACTAGAATTGTTGAGGAGTCAGCCAATGTGACTTTCAATGAACACACACCCTGTGTGGCTGGTTCTGGTCCTGATTGGCTATTTGATCTTGATTTAGTTACCAACTGTTTTAACAAATCTTGTGAGAAAGTTTCAGGATCTGCAGAAAATCTAAATACAGGTGATCCTGATCCAAGATTTGAGCTAAGAAGACCTTCAACTCATACATCTTCAGCTACAGTTGGAACTACTTTAGCAAATGAGTTTTCTATCAGCACTACAATGACAAACTCAGCTGATACATCTGGGGTGCCTTCAAATTCCAGCTCAGAGGCTTCACAACTAGATAAAGATACCTCAATTGTGGAAGACAACAATGGTGGTGGTGACAGTGATCAAGAATTCCTTGATGCTAATAACCACACCATAGATGACAACATCAATGATGTCACACACTCATTGGATCAAGTCAATCTTGATAAGTGTGGTGATGTGAAGAGTGAAACATCTATGCCAGATCTAAATTTCTCAAATTTAGATCTTTCTCAGCAACTTGCTATGATCCCTCAGCTTAGGATCCACAAGTCTCACCCCACCACAAACATCATTGGAGATGTTGTCATAGGGGTAAGAACAAGAGGACAAACCCATGAAGCAAATGTTTGTCTTCACTCTTGTTTCTTATCCCAGATAGAGCCAAAGAAAGTTCATGAGGCTCTAAAGGATGGAAGTTGGGTTGAAGCTATGCAACAAGAGTTGCTTCAATTCAAAAGGCAAAAAGTTTGAAACCTTTGTTCTCTTCCTCATGGGAAGACTACCATTGGAACCAAATGGGTGTTTAGGAATAAGAAAGATGATAGAGGAATTATCATCAAGAACAAGGCTAGACTAGTTGTTCAAGGATACACACAAGAAGAAGGGATTGACTACACTGATGTCTTTGCTCCAGTAGCAAGATTAGAAGCTGTTAGGATATTCCTGGCATTTGCTGCATCCAAGAACTTCAAGGTCTTTTAACTTGATGTGAAGTGTGCTTTTCTGTATGGAGTGATTGATGAAGAGGTGTATGTCAAACAGCCACCTAGTTTTGTAGACCCTGATCATCCTGATTATGTCTGCAAGCTTGACAAAGCTCTTTATGGGCTGCATCAGGCACCCAGGAAGTGGTATGAGACATTGTTTGAGTATCTTTGAAAACATGGATACAGGAGAGGTACTATAGATGGAACTCTCTTCATCAAAGGACAATGAAATGACACATTGCTAGTTCAAGTGTATGTGGATGACATCATCTTTGGTTCAACTAATCCAAAGCTCTGCAAAGACTTTGAGAAACTGATGAAAGACAGATTTGAATTGAGTTTAATGGGAGAACTCAATTTCTTTCTGGGAATTCAAGTGAAGCAAGTTGAAGATGGTATCCTCATAAGTCAGTCAAAGTATGTTCTAGACATACTCAAGAGGTTCAACATGACTGATTGTAAGATTGCTAAGACACCCATAGCCAGAAACCACTCCCTTGGACCTGATCTTGAGGGGGAGTGTGTAGATGAACACTTATACAGGGCTATGATTGGGTCTCTTATGTATCTTACTGCTAGCAGGCCTGATATCATGTTTGCTACATGCATTTGTGCAAGATATCAAGCCAACCCTAAGATGTCTCACCTCATCACTGTCAAGAGGATTCTAAGATACCTCAAAGGTGCTTCAACACTTAGTTTATGGTATCCAAAGAATCCTGACTTCAATCTGTATGCTTATACAGATAGTGATTATGGTGGTTGCAATATGACTGCAAAGTCTACATCTGGGGGATGTTAATTCCTTGGTGGAAGGGTTGTCTCATGGCAATGCAAGAAACAATCCTGTGTGTCTGCATCAACTGCTGAGGCTGAATACATTGCTGCTGCAAGTTGCTGAACTTAAGTGCTTTGGATTCAAAATCAGATGCTGGACTATGGATTTAACTTCAAGGAGACTCCCATTCACATAGACAACAATAGTGCTATCTCTATCACAGAGAATCCTGTTCAGCACTCAAGGACCAAACACATCAATATCAGGTATCACTTAATAAGAGATAACTATAAAAAGAGATTAATTAAACTAGTCAAAGTTCATACACATGAACAATATGCTGATCTGTTTACAAAAGCTTTTGATGAACAGAGATTTAAATATCTAATATAAGCTATTGGGATGATTAACTTTGAGTAGATCTTTTCTTAAAACTAATTCTAATTATTTCTTAAAATATGTGTGTCCTAAGTTGTCTAGTTCATCACTTCCATAAGCTCATATTTTCTTTGGATAAAAAATCCTTTTTGAAGATTTTCCTTAGATTCTTGAAAATTTTCTGATCCTTCGGAAGATATATTTTATCTTGGGAAGCAAATCATGTCTTCAAAATAAATAATTATCTAAGAAAATTTACCTTCGGAAGAGGTTTCAATCTATCTTCCGAAGCTTAAATACTTGTCTCAGCACTTATTTGTTTTCAAGGACTATTTTCTTCCGAAGCAAAAATAATAACATTAATAACAATAATGTTAATGTAATAATAACAATAATAATAATGATGTTAATGATAATAACATTAATAACAAAGGTAATCTAAGTTTTAAACTTATAAATAATCACGTTCTACATAAAATGATAACATTTAAAATTTCAGGTTTATTTTGTAATTTAATTTAAAACTAAAACAAAACTTTAAAACTCAAGTGACAACTTTGAAACCACAGGGACCAAAGGTGTAACTAACAAATTAAACCCTCCACCCTCTTTCTTCCTCCCATCGACTTCTCCCACAACGGCCACATATCCGGCCAAGCTCCGGCAAACGGAGTTCCAACTGCAACTTGGATTAAAAACCCAATTAAATCATTTCGAAGCCGTTATACGTCTTTTGCGAATTTAATATCTCGTTTAATTGTGATAATTTGATCATTTAACACACAAAACTTAAACGAAGGAAACACATTCGAACACCATAATCGACATCATCACAACCCGGATTTAATGATCATAATTACCAAGCTATAACGTTCCTATGATTACCGCGACCATACACCTCAGTAAATCGAACATAAAACTGTCAAATTTTTCATAAATTCGAATCGAATTAAACAAGGAAGTCGTCGACCTGAAACCCAACTGATACCTATGTTCGAAGCAATATTCGTCACAATTGATAAGGGTTTCTCATAATAAGCATCCAAAGAAGCTTCATACGTGATAATTGGATTATCATCACCATTCTCATCTCGAAACCAAATCCATACAGACCGCAACTAACTCCCACATGTTCATCATCAATCTGATACAAACCAGGTAAATCATATATACATTACATTCGTTTATCCAAGGAAACAAAAGCCCCATGCTTAATTCCGTTAACAACATCATTTGGATGTTCAATTGATGCAACCCGAAACTAGGGTTCATATGAATTAGGGGTTTCTTGAACTATTGTTTATAAACATTAAAACCAGATCTATTCGCGGCTGTATGCCTTGGTTCACTGGTAAGTTGCGTGCATTGTGGACTGAGGTCCCGGGTTCGAACCGGGGACCCTCAGCCCACTTTTCTTAATTTTTTTTCCCTTCTTTCTTTTCTTCTTTTAAATGATTAGGACATATAATTTCTTTTATAAATTATACCAAAATCAGTTTATAAAACTTTGGTTATTAAAAGATTATCTAATTATTTCTGTAAATTATTTCTTTAAACATCTTAACAATTCTCATATGAAATATTAACAACAATGTTATAATTTAATTTATAAAAAGACAAACTTAAAATAGTTGAAATCACTAAGTTATTATATTATCCTTAGGAATAGATTAGTTATGATTTTATTTACATTGTGTAAATCAATTGAGGATTTAATATTTTTTAATTTCACAAACCATTATAAAGGATTACTAAGTTTCATTCGTTGTAATAAAATTATATATTATGTTTTCAATAATTGGTCCAAACGTTTCCTTTAAATACTCATCGTTTAAATAACGTTATTTTAAATAGAGATTTCATGAAACATTATAAAATTAATATGTTAAATAATTTTATATTATTTTGCAAGTTATATAATTAAGTAAATTATAAACATTGGTCAAAATGTACTCTTTTAAAACTTAAATATCATTTTATGTGTATTTAAGTTTATATGTTTAAATGATTTTCTCTTAAAAAATAACTACATATAATTATGGACTTGAAACAATAAATCTGTATGACATAAATAGGCATTATAAAAGTTTCATCATGATAATTATAGAAATTATATATTTTATAATTTCACAAATTATTTACAAATATTATTCTTTGAAAGCTATAAAGAATCAAGAACATATTGAACTACAACTTTGTTATGTTTAAATTCATTTCTAAAATATTTACATATATAATTCTTCTAATGAATTAAAAATGTAAATAATTACTTGTGAATTGTACTTATCAAAAACCCCTTAAAACTATTGAAACCCTAATCATTATTTGAACGTTAATCATATTGTTAATCTTCACCTTGTAATGCATATCTAGGTGTCTTGTAATGAATACTTGGGATCACTTTGGATCATCCTTTAATCTTTATTTATCATCCTGTAATGCTTATATCAAAGTGAGTATTTCCATACCCCTTTTGCTTATTTTTACACTTTGGGGTGAAACATGTTAACTTATTATCATTGCACTTGTAAACTTATTTGAGACTTGTAATCTTTATGGCAATTCATCATGCAAAGTTGTGGTTAGTTGAACTTTTATGGTTACCATGTTATGGCGTTATATGTACAATCATTAACTATTGCTAGCCCAGCGAAGTCATAGATCTATGGGTAAGACAAGCCTGCTTGGTTGATCCAAGTACACTTAGCTGATCGTATATACTTTTAACGTTTGAGACTTGTAAAACTTTTGTCGAGGTTTGATTGTTTCATTGTTCATAACATCCCTAATCACTTTATTCACTAACTTATGACTTGAATTGCCATCTTTTATATACTTATGTATTGAAAACTATGGAATGCTCACCAACATTTTATGTTGACCCTTTTATTTTTAACATGTTTCAGGAATACCTCAAGTTTGATTTCTACACTTTGAAGCTTGCACATCTAGGAATGGACCTAGATAATTAAATAAAATGGAATGACTTGTTACTTTCTATGTTATGCTTTTATTTTCATTGAGACTTATGTTTGTAAAGTGACAATTGAAACTTATGTTTAAATTATACTTGGATTATTAATAGCGTTATGTGGCTGTGAACGATCTTAACTCTCACTCCTCGACGTTTCCGCCGTCAAGGTTGGGGTGTGACAGATTGGTATCAGAGCCCATAACTATAGAGATTTAGGTTATTAGAAATGGTGACCTAGACTATAGTTGCATGAACCTCATAGAAAGATCCTTATACTTTAGTGCTTACATGTTGTTTGCATGCTACATAATGCTATGCCTTATGTGCAACTTGATGCCTTAGCATAGGATTGCCTTATGTATGCTTAAACTTAGTTACTTGTCTCCCTAAACTTAACTTTGACTCCTTGACTCTCCCCGACAAAATGAACTTCCTAAACTTATTCTTAACGAGATGTGGGATCTACACTTATCATCGTGGGTTTAGTTCCATAGACTCTATGTCTAATCTATGAAAATCTCATCAAGGTTTTGACTTCATAAACCAAAGAAATTTGTGTGACACATAGACACCTGTATTCTGGATTTCCTGGCAAAAGGCCTTCGGGCTAAGGCAAGCATATCGTATAAATCTCATTGTGAGACCAGTTATGCTTACCTGGGGATTTCTGGAATGAGTGATAAACTATGGTCAACATACACAAGTCTCTAAGGCAAATGGGTCAATTTACCTTGACGTGTCAACGATTCCAAATGGTAATGCGTTACCAAATGGAACCATCCTCTTTGTGTCTTAAAAATCCTTGATTCTTTGATCTGGTTTATCAACAAAGTTTTAATATCTCCTCGTTCTTATCATACACAATGTTCCTGTTAATATTGAACCTAACCTACATTTCAACTCTTACGTTTAAACACCGTTATACGTTGAGCGTTTCATATAACTATTTTTATATCTTGACCAACGCGAACATGGATCTTAATATACCCAAAGATATTGGGAATCTAAACCGAATGGTCATCAAAAACTTTAAATCGTTACTTATGGTTCTCAAGTCTTCTTAAGGATGTGTCCCATAACTAAGAACATGCAATGCTATAGGTGGAATTCTTACATCTCGGGATACTTTGTCTAGGCAAAGTGTAAATGGTGATTTGACTCGATCATTGAATCCATTTACATGACTCGAAACCCTTGAGATGAATGATCACTTATAAGTACGTGTGGCTTCAATAGGACTATGGTTGACCTCATATCTTGAGAAGTCTGTGTATTCCTTCCGATTGTGGATCGAACGTTCACATCTCGTTGTGGCGTTGAATAATTTCCTGCCCTTAATTTCGTCTTCCCGATTGAAACCATCCGAGATTTGAACACCACAACAACTTCTGTTATCTTGAACTTTGATCTTAAGCTTGTAAGCATGATTTTTTTTCCTTTTGTTACATTGATGTAACTTGAAATTTTCCGAATTTCTAATTGATATTATTTTCCTTTCGTCGTTAAGCCAAACTCCGTACCGTCTGCACCGTGAGAGGTGCAAGTGTTTGAAAGTCAACCTATGACTAAGAACACCCGTATCTCCTAAATGATTCTAACTCATCAAAACAGGGGTGATTCCCTTACTTTGATGATTTTCTATTCGTTTCGATAAATGGTTTCCAATTATGATATATAAAAATTTCATCCTCTGGATCGGGGTGATTTCCTTATCCCGAGGATTGACTTCAATTGTTTTCTTTGGAATGGCATTTCACAAATGACATGATCTCACCAAAATAGGATTGAAACCCGTACTTTGGTGACAACTGTCAATCTTCGATTGTTTTCTTGCTATTATGAAATTCAATCATCAAGATAGGCGTGAATTCCATACCTTGATGATAATATCATCTTTAAGAATTGTATTGTTCAAATGAGACGACTTCATCAAAGTAGGAGTGAATTCTGGATTTTGATGAAGAAGTTCATCTTGTTATATTTTGTTTCTGTAAAACTTCACCGTTAAGATAGGAGTGATTTCCCGTACCTTAATGGTGAGTTACCTCGTCTTATTTTTTGTGGATCCTCAACAAGGAGTTGGGGTCGAACTTTTTGATTGTTAAGTTAGTGGTCATACCTTGGGAATACACCCTCAAGCTAGGAGTGAAAACCACACCTTGATGACTATTCCCATTTCTTGATCTCCAACTTACTAAGGTTTTAATCAAGTGACAAGAAACATGTAGTAACTTGAAGGGTGAACCAATGTTAGCGTTTGGACCTATCAAGCCAAAGCATGATTTCTGAACTTGAAAGGAGACCCGATCACTCTAGGTTGATTTTGATTCCGAGCCATTTAAATTCTTAAATTGATTTCTTTCCTTATCCTTATGTTTGATTTGATCTAGCTATATCGAACCATTTATTCCCTACTTATCAGCTTTCATTTTGAGATATCATCAACACATGATTGTGTGATGGTAGACTTCTTAAACGATCTTTCTGCTAAATAAAGACGTTATCACCTTGTGTTCATGTCTTTCTAGACACACGAATGTTCTCAGCTGTGTTTATGGGTTTGATGAACTACGTATGCAAACTGTACTTGGAAAGTTGCTACCTTGCAAAATATAGGTACGTTTCCTGTTGTTCGCGTCATTTCTTAAATCGTCTTTAACCCTTAACCATTGAAAATCATTAAACACTATCTTGATTTCGATCAACGAGACTCGTTATTACTTACGTTGTGACGCGGATATAAAGGTTCATAAACCTTCATAACTTGTAGTCATGGGTTTGGCATAAAGGAAAAGACGTAACATGGTATGCATCCAAGTGTCTTACCTTCACATATGACAAGACCTAACATTCGTGATCCTATAGATCTCCTGTTTAACTTTTCATTCACTAAGTGTCTCTTATCTTAGCTGTCATGATGACAATTGGTGCATTATAGACCGATTGGTTAATTGCATATCAACTCATGTGAGATAATGAGTCAATAAATTGACTTGTATCTAACTCAAGAATTCGTATACCGTGGTATGGCATTAAAACATCGATCGTTATTTTGGATGACCGGTTCCTTTTCTGCTTTTAACAATGTTCCCAACCATCGTCGTGAACTTGTTTCAAAATCTTCGCATATCGTATAATTCTTAGACCAAAGGTTGGTCAAAAGAGAGATACATACTCACAAGATATGTGTTAAGATCATTTCGTTACATGTGGTGACGATTGGGATTCTTGAATCCCGACGGTTAACGTTTCTTATCATTGTTGGCCTATTAATGATTTCTAGACATCGTTTTACTACGAACTCATATCCTAGAAGTTGTGACTTGTAAGTCTAACATACCATGGTAACTCGTTATCATATTCAACGTTTCCTTTCAAAACGTCTCGAACTTCACTGGAAGAGTTCAAGTGACGTATGTTATAAGACTTGGAAGACTCCATAAAGTGAAGCGTTTCAGTTGTAATTAAACGACAAACATTGTTCGTTGTACACTTACCTTTCATTATAACTCCTTTTGTTCATTTAAGTTCATTCTTAATTTCGGGACGAAATTCTTTTAAGTTGGGGAGACTGTAACATCCTGTATTTTTACGTTAATTAAAAGTAACGTCGTTTATTCTTGTAAGAACCTTTTTTGTCAATTTTAAAACTTTATGGAATTAATATGGTTGAAAATTTATTTGGGGTTTAATAAAATAATAAAGATAATATTAATGTTTAAAACATTGGTTAATAATATAAAACTTATCAACAAGGGATAAAAATCTTAAAAATAATTGTTATAATAGTAATAATAAAGATATTATTACTATTACTAATAATAACATTAATAACAATAATGTTAATGTAATAATAACAATAATAATAATGATGTTAATGATAATAACATTAATAACAAAGGTAATCTAAGTTTTAAACTTGTAAATAATCACTTTCTACATAAAATGATAACATTTAAAATTTCAGGGTTTATTTTGTAATTTAATTTAAAACTAAAACAAAACTTTAAAACTCAAGTGACAACTTTGAAAACCACAGGGACCAAAGGTGTAACTACCAAATTAAACCCTCCACCCTCTTTCTTCCTCCCATCGACTTTTCCCCAACTCCGGCCACATATCCGGCCAAGCTCCGGCAAACGGAGTTCCAACTGCAACTTGGATTAAAACCCAATTAAATCATTTCGAAGCCGTTATACGTCTTTTGCGAATTTAATATCTCGTTTAATTGTGATAATTTGATCATTAACACACAAAACTTAAACCGAAGGAAACACATTCGAACACCATAATCGACATCATCACAACCCGGATTTAATGATCATAATTACCAAGCTATAACGTTCCTATGATTACCGCGACCATAACACCTCAGTAAATCGAACATAAAACTGTCAAATTTTTCATAAATTCGAATCGAATTAAACAAGGAAGTCGTCGACCTGAAACCCAACTGATACCTATGTTCGAAGCAATATTCGTCACAATTGATAAAGGGTTTCTCATAATAAGCATCCAAAGAAGCTTCATACGTGATTAATTGGATTATCATCACCATTCTCATCTCGAACCAAATCCATACAGACCGCAACTAACTCCCACATGTTCATCATCAATCTGATACAAACCAGGTAAATCATATATACATTTACATTCGTTTACATCCAAGGAACAAAAGCCCCATGCTTAATTCCGTTAACAACATCATTTGGATGTTCAATTTGATGCAACCCGAAACTAGGGTTCATATGAATTAGGGGTTTCTTGAACTATTGTTTATAAACATTTAAAACCAGATCTATTCGCGGCTGTATGCCTTGGTTCACTGGTAAGTTGCGTGCATTGTGGACTTGAGGTCCCGGGTTCGAACCCGGGGACCCTCAGCCCACTTTTCTTTAATTTTTTTTCCCTTCTTTCTTTTCTTCTTTTAAATGATTAGGACATATAATTTCTTTTATAAATTATAAAAAAATCAGTTTATAAACTTTGGTTATTAAAAAGATTATCTAATTATTTCTGTAAATTATTTCTTTAAACATCTTAACAATTCTCATATGAAATATTAACAACAATGTTATAATTAATTTTATAAAAAGACAAACTTAAAATAGTTGAAATCACTAAGTTATTATATTATCCTTAGGAATAGATTAGTTATGATTTTATTTACATTAACATCCTGTATTTTTACGTTAATTAAAAGTAACGTCGTTTATTCTTGTAAGAACCTTTTTTTGTCAATTTTAAAACTTTATGGAATTAATATGGTTGAAAATTTATTTGGGGTTTAATAAAATAATAAAGATAATATTAATGTTTAAAACATTGGTTAATAATATAAAACTTATCAACAAGGGATAAAAATCTTAAAAATAATTGTTATAATAGTAATAATAAAGATATTATTACTATTACTAATAATAACATTAATAACAATAATGTTAATGTAATAATAACAATAATAATAATGATGTTAATGATAATAACATTAATAACAAAGGTAATCTAAGTTTTAAACTTATAAATAATCACTTTCTACATAAAATGATAACATTTAAAATTTCAGGGTTTATTTTGTAATTTAATTTAAAACTAAAACAAAACTTTAAAACTCAAGTGACAACTTTGAAAACCACAGGGACCAAAGGTGTAACTACCAAATTAAACCCTCCACCCTCTTTCTTCCTCCCATCGACTTTTCCCCAACTCCGGCCACATATCCGGCCAAGCTCCGGCAAACGGAGTTCCAACTGCAACTTGGATTAAAACCCAATTAAATCATTTCGAAGCCGTTATACGTCTTTTGCGAATTTAATATCTCGTTTAATTGTGATAATTTGATCATTAACACACAAAACTTAAACCGAAGGAAACACATTCGAACACCATAATCGACATCATCACAACCCGGATTTAATGATCATAATTACCAAGCTATAACGTTCCTATGATTACCGCGACCATAACACCTCAGTAAATCGAACATAAAACTGTCAAATTTTTCATAAATTCGAATCGAATTAAACAAGGAAGTCGTCGACCTGAAACCCAACTGATACCTATGTTCGAAGCAATATTCGTCACAATTGATAAAGGGTTTCTCATAATAAGCATCCAAAGAAGCTTCATACGTGATTAATTGGATTATCATCACCATTCTCATCTCGAACCAAATCCATACAGACCGCAACTAACTCCCACATGTTCATCATCAATCTGATACAAACCAGGTAAATCATATATACATTTACATTCGTTTACATCCAAGGAACAAAAGCCCCATGCTTAATTCCGTTAACAACATCATTTGGATGTTCAATTTGATGCAACCCGAAACTAGGGTTCATATGAATTAGGGGTTTCTTGAACTATTGTTTATAAACATTTAAAACCAGATCTATTCGCGGCTGTATGCCTTGGTTCACTGGTAAGTTGCGTGCATTGTGGACTTGAGGTCCCGGGTTCGAACCCGGGGACCCTCAGCCCACTTTTCTTTAATTTTTTTTCCCTTCTTTCTTTTCTTCTTTTAAATGATTAGGACATATAATTTCTTTTATAAATTATAAAAAAATCAGTTTATAAATTTGGTTATTAAAAAGATTATCTAATTATTTCTGTAAATTATTTCTTTAAACATCTTAACAATTCTCATATGAAATATTAACAACAATGTTATAATTAATTTTATAAAAAGACAAACTTAAAATAGTTGAAATCACTAAGTTATTATATTATCCTTAGGAATAGATTAGTTATGATTTTATTTACATTAACATCCTGTATTTTTACGTTAATTAAAAGTAACGTCGTTTATTCTTGTAGGAACCTTTTTTTGTCAATTTTAAAACTTTATGGAATTAATATGGTTGAAAATTTATTTGGGGTTTAATAAAATAATAAAGATAATATTAATGTTTAAAACATTGGTTAATAATATAAAACTTATCAACAAGGGATAAAAATCTTAAAAATAATTGTTATAATAGTAATAATAAATATATTATTACTATTACTAATAATAACATTAATAACAATAATGTTAATGTAATAATAACAATAATAATAATGATGTTAATGATAATAACATTAATAACAAAGGTAATCTAAGTTTTAAACTTATAAATAATCACTTTCTACATAAAATGATAACATTTAAAATTTCAGGGTTTATTTTGTAATTTAATTTAAAACTAAAACAAAACTTTAAAACTCAAGTGACAACTTTGAAAACCACAGGGACCAAAGGTGTAACTACCAAATTAAACCCTCCACCCTCTTTCTTCCTCCCATCGACTTTTCCCCAACTCCGGCCACATATCCGGCCAAGCTCCGGCAAACGGAGTTCCAACTGCAACTTGGATTAAAACCCAATTAAATCATTTCGAAGCCGTTATACGTCTTTTGCGAATTTAATATCTCGTTTAATTGTGATAATTTGATCATTAACACACAAAACTTAAACCGAAGGAAACACATTCGAACACCATAATCGACATCATCACAACCCGGATTTAATGATCATAATTACCAAGCTATAACGTTCCTATGATTACCGCGACCATAACACCTCAGTAAATCGAACATAAAACTGTCAAATTTTTCATAAATTCGAATCGAATTAAACAAGGAAGTCGTCGACCTGAAACCCAACTGATACCTATGTTCGAAGCAATATTCGTCACAATTGATAAAGAGTTTCTCATAATAAGCATCCAAAGAAGCTTCATACGTGATTAATTGGATTATCATCACCATTCTCATCTCGAACCAAATCCATACAGACCGCAACTAACTCCCACATGTTCATCATCAATCTGATACAAACCAGGTAAATCATATATACATTTACATTCGTTTACATCCAAGGAACAAAAGCCCCATGCTTAATTCCGTTAACAACATCATTTGGATGTTCAATTTGATGCAACCCGAAACTAGGGTTCATATGAATTAGGGGTTTCTTGAACTATTGTTTATAAACATTTAAAACCAGATCTATTCGCGGCTGTATGCCTTGGTTCACTGGTAAGTTGCGTGCATTGTGGACTTGAGGTCCCGGGTTCGAACCCGGGGACCCTCAGCCCACTTTTCTTTAATTTTTTTTCCCTTCTTTCTTTTCTTCTTTTAAATGATTAGGACATATAATTTCTTTTATAAATTATAAAAAAATCAGTTTATAAACTTTGGTTATTAAAAAGATTATCTAATTATTTCTGTAAATTATTTCTTTAAACATCTTAACAATTCTCATATGAAATATTAACAACAATGTTATAATTAATTTTATAAAAAGACAAACTTAAAATAGTTGAAATCACTAAGTTATTATATTATCCTTAGGAATAGATTAGTTATGATTTTATTTACATTAACATCCTGTATTTTTACGTTAATTAAAAGTAACGTCGTTTATTCTTGTAAGAACCTTTTTTTGTCAATTTTAAAACTTTATGGAATTAATATGGTTGAAAATTTATTTGGGGTTTAATAAAATAATAAAGATAATATTAATGTTTAAAACATTGGTTAATAATATAAAACTTATCAACAAGGGATAAAAATCTTAAAAATAATTGTTATAATAGTAATAATAAAGATATTATTACTATTACTAATAATAACATTAATAACAATAATGTTAATGTAATAATAACAATAATAATAATGATGTTAATGATAATAACATTAATAACAAAGGTAATCTAAGTTTTAAACTTATAAATAATCACTTTCTACATAAAATGATAACATTTAAAATTTCAGGGTTTATTTTGTAATTTAATTTAAAACTAAAACAAAACTTTAAAACTCAAGTGACAACTTTGAAAACCACAGGGACCAAAGGTGTAACTACCAAATTAAACCCTCCACCCTCTTTCTTCCTCCCATCGACTTTTCCCCAACTCCGGCCACATATCCGGCCAAGCTCCGGCAAACGGAGTTCCAACTGCAACTTGGATTAAAACCCAATTAAATCATTTCGAAGCCGTTATACGTCTTTTGCGAATTTAATATCTCGTTTAATTGTGATAATTTGATCATTAACACACAAAACTTAAACCGAAGGAAACACATTCGAACACCATAATCGACATCATCACAACCCGGATTTAATGATCATAATTACCAAGCTATAACGTTCCTATGATTACCGCGACCATAACACCTCAGTAAATCGAACATAAAACTGTCAAATTTTTCATAAATTCGAATCGAATTAAACAAGGAAGTCGTCGACCTGAAACCCAACTGATACCTATGTTCGAAGCAATATTCGTCACAATTGATAAAGGGTTTCTCATAATAAGCATCCAAAGAAGCTTCATACGTGATTAATTGGATTATCATCACCATTCTCATCTCGAACCAAATCCATACAGACCGCAACTAACTCCCACATGTTCATCATCAATCTGATACAAACCAGGTAAATCATATATACATTTACATTCGTTTACATCCAAGGAACAAAAGCCCCATGCTTAATTCCGTTAACAACATCATTTGGATGTTCAATTTGATGCAACCCGAAACTAGGGTTCATATGAATTAGGGGTTTCTTGAACTATTGTTTATAAACATTTAAAACCAGATCTATTCGCGGCTGTATGCCTTGGTTCACTGGTAAGTTGCGTGCATTGTGGACTTGAGGTCCCGGGTTCGAACCCGGGGACCCTCAGCCCACTTTTCTTTAATTTTTTTCCCTTCTTTCTTTTCTTCTTTTAAATGATTAGGACATATAATTTCTTTTATAAATTATAAAAAAATCAGTTTATAAACTTTGGTTATTAAAAAGATTATCTAATTATTTCTGTAAATTATTTCTTTAAACATCTTAACAATTCTCATATGAAATATTAACAACAATGTTATAATTAATTTATTTTATAAAAAGACAAACTTAAAATAGTTGAAATCACTAAGTTATTATATTATCCTTAGGAATAGATTAGTTATGATTTTATTTACATTAACATCCTGTATTTTTACGTTAATTAAAAGTAACGTCGTTTATTCTTGTAAGAACCTTTTTTTGTCAATTTTAAAACTTTATGGAATTAATATGGTTGAAAATTTATTTGGGGTTTAATAAAATAATAAAGATAATATTAATGTTTAAAACATTGGTTAATAATATAAAACTTATCAACAAGGGATAAAAATCTTAAAAATAATTGTTATAATAGTAATAATAAAGATATTATTACTATTACTAATAATAACATTAATAACAATAGTGTTAATGTAATAATAACAATAATAATAATGATGTTAATGATAATAACATTAATAACAAAGGTAATCTAAGTTTTAAACTTATAAATAATCACTTTCTACATAAAATGATAACATTTAAAATTTCAGGGTTTATTTTGTAATTTAATTTAAAACTAAAACAAAACTTTAAAACTCAAGTGACAACTTTGAAAACCACAGGGACCAAAGGTGTAACTACCAAATTAAACCCTCCACCCTCTTTCTTCCTCCCATCGACTTTTCCCCAACTCCGGCCACATATCCGGCCAAGCTCCGGCAAACGGAGTTCCAACTGCAACTTGGATTAAAACCCAATTAAATCATTTCGAAGCCGTTATACGTCTTTTGCGAATTTAATATCTCGTTTAATTGTGATAATTTGATCATTAACACACAAAACTTAAACCGAAGGAAACACATTCGAACACCATAATCGACATCATCACAACCCGGATTTAATGATCATAATTACCAAGCTATAACGTTCCTATGATTACCGCGACCATAACACCTCAGTAAATCGAACATAAAACTGTCAAATTTTTCATAAATTCGAATCGAATTAAACAAGGAAGTCGTCGACCTGAAACCCAACTGATACCTATGTTCGAAGCAATATTCGTCACAATTGATAAAGGGTTTCTCATAATAAGCATCCAAAGAAGCTTCATACGTGATTAATTGGATTATCATCACCATTCTCATCTCGAACCAAATCCATACAGACCGCAACTAACTCCCACATGTTCATCATCAATCTGATACAAACCAGGTAAATCATATATACATTTACATTCGTTTACATCCAAGGAACAAAAGCCCCATGCTTAATTCCGTTAACAACATCATTTGGATGTTCAATTTGATGCAACCCGAAACTAGGGTTCATATGAATTAGGGGTTTCTTGAACTATTGTTTATAAACATTTAAAACCAGATCTATTCGCGGCTGTATGCCTTGGTTCACTGGTAAGTTGCGTGCATTGTGGACTTGAGGTCCCGGGTTCGAACCCGGGGACCCTCAGCCCACTTTTCTTTAATTTTTTTTCCCTTCTTTCTTTTCTTCTTTTAAATGATTAGGACATATAATTTCTTTTATAAATTATACAAAAATCAGTTTATAAACTTTGGTTATTAAAAAGATTATCTAATTATTTCTGTAAATTATTTCTTTAAACATCTTAACAATTCTCATATGAAATATTAACAACAATGTTATAATTAATTTTATAAAAAGACAAACTTAAAATAGTTGAAATCACTAAGTTATTATATTATCCTTAGGAATAGATTAGTTATGATTTTATTTACATTAACATCCTGTATTTTTACGTTAATTAAAAGTAACGTCGTTTATTCTTGTAAGAACCTTTTTTTGTCAATTTTAAAACTTTATGGAATTAATATGGTTGAAAATTTATTTGGGGTTTAATAAAATAATAAAGATAATATTAATGTTTAAAACATTGGTTAATAATATAAAACTTATCAACAAGGGATAAAAATCTTAAAAATAATTGTTATAATAGTAATAATAAAGATATTATTACTATTACTAATAATAACATTAATAACAATAATGTTAATGTAATAATAACAATAATAATAATGATGTTAATGATAATAACATTAATAACAAAGGTAATCTAAGTTTTAAACTTATAAATAATCACTTTCTACATAAAATGATAACATTTAAAATTTCAGGGTTTATTTTGTAATTTAATTTAAAACTAAAACAAAACTTTAAAACTCAAGTGACAACTTTGAAAACCACAGGGACCAAAGGTGTAACTACCAAATTAAACCCTCCACCCTCTTTCTTCCTCCCATCGACTTTTCCCCAACTCCGGCCACATATCCGGCCAAGCTCCGGCAAACGGAGTTCCAACTGCAACTTGGATTAAAACCCAATTAAATCATTTCGAAGCCGTTATACGTCTTTTGCGAATTTAATATCTCGTTTAATTGTGATAATTTGATCATTAACACACAAAACTTAAACCGAAGGAAACACATTCGAACACCATAATCGACATCATCACAACCCGGATTTAATGATCATAATTACCAAGCTATAACGTTCCTATGATTACCGCGACCATAACACCTCAGTAAATCGAACATAAAACTGTCAAATTTTTCATAAATTCGAATCGAATTAAACAAGGAAGTCGTCGACCTGAAACCCAACTGATACCTATGTTCGAAGCAATATTCGTCACAATTGATAAAGGGTTTCTCATAATAAGCATCCAAAGAAGCTTCATACGTGATTAATTGGATTATCATCACCATTCTCATCTCGAACCAAATCCATACAGACCGCAACTAACTCCCACATGTTCATCATCAATCTGATACAAACCAGGTAAATCATATATACATTTACATTCGTTTACATCCAAGGAACAAAAGCCCCATGCTTAATTCCGTTAACAACATCATTTGGATGTTCAATTTGATGCAACCCGAAACTAGGGTTCATATGAATTAGGGGTTTCTTGAACTATTGTTTATAAACATTTAAAACCAGATCTATTCGCGGCTGTATGCCTTGGTTCACTGGTAAGTTGCGTGCATTGTGGACTTGAGGTCCCGGGTTCGAACCCGGGGACCCTCAGCCCACTTTTCTTTAATTTTTTTTCCCTTCTTTCTTTTCTTCTTTTAAATGATTAGGACATATAATTTCTTTTATAAATTATAAAAAAATCAGTTTATAAACTTTGGTTATTAAAAAGATTATCTAATTATTTCTGTAAATTATTTCTTTAAACATCTTAACAATTCTCATATGAAATATTAACAACAATGTTATAATTAATTTATTTTATAAAAAGACAAACTTAAAATAGTTGAAATCACTAAGTTATTATATTATCCTTAGGAATAGATTAGTTATGATTTTATTTACATTGTGTAAATCAATTGAGGATTTAATATCTTTTTAATTTCACAAACCATTATAAAGGATTACTTAAGTTTCATTCGTTGTAATAAAATATATATTATGTTTTCAATAATTGGTCCAAACGTTTCCTTTAAATACTCATCGTTTAAATAACGTTATTTTAAATAGAGATTTCATGAAACATTATAAAATTAATATGTTAAATAATTTTATATTATTTTGCAAGTTATATAATTAAGTAAATTATAAACATTGGTCAAAATGTACTCTTTTAAAACTTAAATATCCTTTTATGTGTATTTAAGTTTATATATTTAAATGATTTTCTCTTAAAATAATAACTACATATAATTATGGACTTGAAACAATAAATCTGTATGACATAAATAGGCATTATAAAAGTTTCATCATGATAATTATAGAAATTATATATTTTATAATTTCACAAATTATTTACAAATATTATTCTTTGAAAGCTATAAAGAATCAAGAACATATTGAACTACAACTTTGTTATGTTTAAATTCATTTCTAAAATATTTACATATATAATTCTTCTAATGAATTAAAAATGTAAATAATTACTTTGTGAATTGTTACTTATCAAAAACCCCTTAAAACTATTGAAACCCTAATCATTATTTGAACGTTAATCATATTGTTAATCTTCACCTTGTAATGCATATCTAGGTGTCTTGTAATGAATACTTGGGATCACTTTGGATCATCCTTTAATCTTTATTTATCATCCTGTAATGCTTATATCAAAGTGAGTATTTCCATACCCCTTTTGCTTATTTTCACACTTTGGGGTGAAACATGTTAACTTATTATCATTGCACTTGTAAACTTATTTGAGACTTGTAATCTTTATGGCAATTCATCATGCAAAGTTGTGGTTAGTTGAACTTTTGTGGTTACCATGTTATGGCGTTATATGTACAATCATTAACTATTGCTAGCCCAGCGAAGTCATAGATCTATGGGTAAGACAAGCCTGCTTGGTTGATCCAAGTACACTTAGCTGATCGTATATACTTTTAACGTTTGAGACTTGTAAAACTTTTGTCGAGGTTTGATTGTTTCATTGTTCATAACATCCCTAATCACTTTATTCACTAACTTATGACTTGAATTGCCATCTTTTATATACTTATGTATTGAAAACTATGGAATGCTCACCAACATTTTTATGTTGACCCTTTTATTTTTAACATGTTTCAGGAATACCTCAAGTTTGATTTCTACACTTTGAAGCTTGCACATCTAGGAATGGACCTAGATAATTAAATAAAATGGAATGACTTGTTACTTTCTATGTTATGCTTTTATTTTCATTGAGACTTATGTTTGTAAAGTGACAATTGAAACTTATGTTTAAATTATACTTGGATTATTAATAGCGTTATGTGGCTGTGAACGATCTTAACTCTCACTCCTCGACGTTTCCGCCGTCAAGGTTGGGGTGTGACATTCTACCTCTCTACCACCAAAAAGGCCACAAGTAACCCTCACCTACCAAAGAAAATCCAAACGAACCCCTGCTCAAGCTAATGAGTCTGTGCAGGTCCCCATATACTCACCAATACAGGAGGAAGTGGACACTAGAGCTCCCACTTCCCCCTGAGGAGCAAACCACTCCCATCTCTTCAACAATCAGGGCTGAGGTTCCTCATGCTCACCCTGATGAGCTCACAAGCCCAACTGCCTTAAGCCTTCACTCTGAGTCTCAATACTCAAGTGAACAACCTTCAGGGGACAGTTACCATCCCCAGCCTTTAGATTTAAATCAACCCATTCCCAACCTCTCATTCTATATTGATAAAGACTTAGGTTTCAGTGAGTACCATGAGTCTCTCTTCTCTTCCCCTACTCAAAGAGAGATGAGTACTCCTAAATCTCCTCAGTCTAGCCCACATCAGTCCCCCACAACTGAGGTGGATACTTCTGAACCTGTTCAGGATATCCATATGGAAGATGCTCTTACTTTTGCAAGTGATTACATTATTAAGACCTCAACCATGGTAACTCAGCCCATTGACATCTCAACTGAGAATGTCAATGAGCAGAGCAAATCCAACAGCCAAGAACCTGAAGCTGGTGGAGAGAGAACTTTGGTCCAATCATCTCATCCCCCAATGATTCTTCTGATAAAGAAGAGGGGAATCTGAGACTAAAGGTGCAAAAACTGTCAAAAACATGCTCCTATTTAGTCTCTAAGGTTAGTCACCTTGAATCTCAGGTGACTACCTTCACAATAGGGTCAATGATCAGCAACTTGATATATCTTATCTCAGGGAAAAACTAGCTGGGAGACCTTTAAGAAGAGCTCAACCAGGAACACAAGAACCTGTGAATATGGTTGACCTAACCTCTAGCTCACCTATGTAAGAGGGTGATGCTACCAAAAAGGAGGAGAAAGTCATTACAGACACAGAACCTGGGAGTTCTTCAGAGAGTATGAACATTAAGGACTCACCATCCTCACTTGCAATTGTGCATACTCAGCAACTTCCTCAGGTTCACATTAATATGGACTCTATAGACTCTATCATCAGGAGTCTCTTTGAGGAAGGTATTCCAAGGGCTATGTCATCCCCACCTTAAGGAACTTCAAACTACATTATTGGGTGGAGGTATGATGCTGATAGAAGAGTCCTTATTCTTCATAGAGTTCAAGGGCAACAAGAAGTATTTGATTTTCAGATCTTGAACTACTATGAAGGTCTTGATCTGGTCAACACGCCACTTGTCAATCCAAGCATATCAAGACAAGCTGACATGTTAGCACTCAGAATTCAAGACAGAATTACTGAAGAGTTCAGCCTAAGAAGAAGACAAAGGCAATCAGGTAATGTCATTGGTCAACTAGATGCTGATGCAGACCCTGAGATTAGCTTCAAAGGGAAAACCTTGGCTGAAGGCCCAGTGATAGAGCCCGCGAGCCCTGTCACATCAACAACTGCTTTAGGAAATTCATTCCTTTGGTGAAACACCTACTGGTGAAGGTATCTCACAACCTCTCTCTAGCCAGAGCTTGGATGCTACACCAAACAATGAAGGCCAAACCTCTATCCACCCTGAGTCACAAAGGTCTGTGGGTGACAAAAGAAAAAGAAATTTGACTCCTGAGGAGATTGAGGAGGAGAGAGAGAGAGAGCAAGAGGAAGCTAAGGGAAGAAAGTTCCTCTAGGTCTTTAGGTTTTATGCAAGCTGCAATCAGGGCTGCCCCCAGACCAAACACTCAAGATGATGAGTTGAGGGCAGTCAGGATTACGTACCTGCAGACCAGGAACTATGACATAGATGAGATTATATCTCTCTCCTTAGAGCAACTAAATGAACTGGCTGACATGGAAGTGTCAAGAGAGATGAAAGAAAAAGAGGATGCAAGGTTACTTCTCCAATTCAAAGAGGAGAAGAGACAGAAAAGACTATACAAGCATGCTCCTACTCTCTCGCAGTTCAAGAAAGCCCTGTGCAAGAGACTATGGCATCTACACAAGAACCTCAGGTAGACAAAGAAACAGACAGACAAAACATGATCAACTACCTGAGTGCCACAGGTCTCTACCAGGCATCTGCACTTCTTCCCTTGTCCTTTGAGTACATTGAGTTTGAGTATCTCAAACAACTTCAACTTCAAGTGCTCAAAAAACAAAAAGCCACAAAGAGAAAGTTGAGGGAAGAGGCTGCAAAGTCAAGAGCCATTATCCAAAAGAGTATGAAAAAGTCTGCTGACAGACAAAGGATGATGAGCTTCTTGAAGCTGTATGGATTCTCCGAAAGGAGACTTAGCCCTATGTCTCTATCCACAATGGATGAGCATATCAGGGTAATCAAGCAGAAGATCAAGAGTGGAGAGCTGATTGACTTATACTCTCTTCCAAGTCAAATCCCACCTGAAGTGGAGGTTAAGGTTGAACAACCTGAGACAACACAACCCGGACCTCCTGCTGAGCCTCAGTAAGCTTCATCTTTTGATCCACAGCAGGGTCAAACTCCCTCTCCTTCTGAACCTGTGAGGGAGGAACACCCAACTGAGAAAGACAAGGATGATCAACAAGGTGCTGCAGACCAGTCTTCTAAGTTAAAGTCCTCTAAGAGGAAGAAGAGGATGGCTTCTAAACCTAAGTCTAAGAAGAAGAAGCCTAAATCATCTACCTCTACAGCTCAGGCTGAGTCAAATCAACTTGAGAAAGTGCATGAAGAGGCAGCCCAATCAACTCCAATTCAAGTGGCTCCTCTTGCAGCTGAGACACCCATCTTATCCTGGACCTTCACTACTAATCCAGAAAGATGGCATGTGATCAGAGATCAAGGTGCTGAGAATGTCTATACATGGCAAGACGTAATCAACTTACCTCTACATGATCTCTTTGAGATGAGAAGATATTATGAGAGTCTGAATGATCCTTACCATCTAATGAAGAAGGGTATGGTCATCATTATGCTGAAGACTACAAACATCTGAAGATCTTCCAAATGTTTTGGTAGCATCAGCCTAGGGGAAGTTTGTAAGGATTCCTATAAGTCTGATGCAGCCAAAACATCCAAAGTCTCTCTGCAAGCATGCACTAAAGAACTGAAGTAGAAATGCTTCGGAAGTTTTACACCATGCACTAGAAATATTCTAAGTGTAAAATCTTCCGAAGCCAAGACCAATATCTTTCGAAGCCAAAAGTGAAGTCTTCCGAAGCTTCAAAGACAAAGTCTTCCGAAGCCACTTAGTGAAGACAGATTTCTTTCAAAGACTTTTAGAGATATGCCTTTATCTGATGTACTTTACCATAAAGCTGGACCACCTTTCCGCTGCAAGTCTGTAAAGTCACCAACTTACATGAGTTGGTGAAAGGTCCATGCTTTTGGTAACTGTACATTGAGGTCTTGAGTCCATGCTTTCTACTTTATGTACTTTTATCCTTTTTGTAATATATTAGGATGTGAGCTATGGCATGTCATAGTCACAAGTCAAAAGGTAGATATGCCTTTTGATTCTACAATTGATTTTGTTTGTGTCTAGTCAATTGTATCCAGCTGGCTTTCAAAGTATAGCCGGCTGTAGGTTGTAGTATAAGTATTCCATGTTCTTGTATCTTTCTTTATGCTTTGTAACACTTGTAATAGAACTTGAGAAAGCAATATACTGCATCCTTGAAACCCAATCTCTTGTGTTCTCTTGTTCTGTCTCTTATTTATTACTTGTGTTCTTAGTATCATTCTTGTGGTTAATCCAGTTTACTGTTTGATTAAGTTTGGTTAATCTCCTCTTTGTGTTGTTGTGTTGTAAGTGACCACCCTTCACCGGTCCTGCATCTATACATACATCCCCTACACAGAAGAAGTCTTTTCAAAGTACTCACTTGATTATGTTCACTGATTACAAGATGCAATAGCAGGATAACAAGAGGTAAAACTAGCTAACATCAAAACTATAAAAGTATGAGATATTTATACTATGAAAGCTAACACTAGAACAAATCTTGACCATCCATTCTAGGTATAGAATCAATAGAATGTTTCAGCCATTGATCTACACATTATGGCATTTGATGTGCTTTAAATTATACATTGAAGACATATCAAAAGCACATCATTAATACCTTAAACTCTTACTTAAAATGATAAATATGAACATATTAAAAGGTATTTTCATATATAAATATTCATATGTATTTATTAATATTTTCTAAATAATCTATATTTCATAATTATCAATCATATATCACCAATGGGTCGTTAAGTGAAAAACTTTATTACCAAGTTATATAAATGAAACAGTTACATGCTCACATTTCACGTAGGAGTAATTACTTAAACATAAGTTGCCTTAGTTATTCTAGGGCAAACTTAGGTTGGATTTTCCCGAGCGCTTTGAATACTTACATTTCCGAGCCTAATCACTCACTCAACAAGTGAGTTTCACGGACTCATTTTTACTTATTTTTCTTTTAGGAGAGATTACATACAAATTACTATTTTTGTGGATGCAATTACTTGTCAATGATTTCATATGTTATATGAGTGGTTTACTTACCATATGAAGTCCCCTTTAACCGTACCATTAATTTCTTTCCCGAAGCGAGGTAATCATGGATAGTACTATTGGGTTTGACTACCCCCATCCGGGTTAATAACCCTAACTGGAGGTCTAAACAGGTGCATATTAGCCTATTCACCCTTGAGCTTACGGTAGGCATGGGTAAGGGTAATATATTACAGTTACAGTCTAACTTTGGTTATAGTGCTTATATAATATTGTAGTATTGTATGATCAACAATCAAATCATAAAAAGACTTGTGGTCCATTTTACTATTTACTATTATTTTAAAATTTGTGAACTTACCAACTTTATGTCGATCTAGTTCATGAATATTTTCTCAGGTAATTTATGTATTCATCAAGTTAAGCTAGCATAGATCTCATCGTATGTAAGACCCCGTTCCCGGGACGCTTACAGTTGGTCATTCATCGCACATAAACATATAATTACATTTGCCTTAGGAAAACATTGCAGCGGAAACATTCAAAAATGACATCACGTTTCATTAGAAACACTTTTGCCAAATAATACATCATTATCCGGTTACAAAATACATGTTTGCATTACATCACAAAAGCTTTATAAATGGATGTCATCCCAAAAGAGCTGAGTAGCCTCGCCGTGCCACCCTCAGCAATCATTACCTGCCAACTGGAAAACATATAAAAAGTCAGCGTTGCTGAGTGAGTTCTAGTTTTATAAAATAAACATACTTTACTTTCATCAAAAACTATTCCTTTTATCATGCGATCATTCAACATACGTATACACAGATAATGTCATTATTATCTTTCATCTCGTTCATTATCTTTCGTTCCTTTCATACATTCATTCTTCCGAGTCTTTTGCGACAACATAGTCGCTCACCTCAATAGCAATCTCAATGATTGCACGCTATCCGAGTCTTTTGCACCCCTAGAATTGCTCACCTCATTGCCCATATTAATGATAGCGAGCTATCCGAGTCTTTTGCAACAACAAGGTTGCTCACCCCAAGGCAACATCACGATAGCACGTTACTCGAGTCTTTTGCAACGACAAGGTTGCTCACCCCATAGGCAATCTCAATGATTGCACTTCATCTGAGTCTTTTGCAACACAAAGTCGCTCACCCCATATATATATGCTTGCAAGCCTTTCTTTCGTTCATTCATCATTCATTAATGCATGCATTCTTACTTCATGTTCCTCTTTCATTATCTTTCGCTTTACATTACATAATACTTCATTCATTCATTTAACATGACATGCAAAGCCACAAGAAAGATAAGCATACATCATAATAAGGAACATATCATACACATTCATCATCATACAGGGCAACATCATACATACATAACATGCATAAACATGCAACATCATCATCAACATGCCCTACATGCTCTCTAAGGCCGTAACAGTCATCTTATATGCTCTTACGAGAAACTTTACGTCAAAACTTACATCTGCACCTTCCCCCGAAGGCCAGAAGTCAAACTACACATTCCTTCAAGTGCAACAGCCCTATTCGGGCGTATGGAGACCCTTCAGTCGCATGGCCTCCATGCGACTGAACATCATGCGACTGGACTCATGTGGATGAACATCTATGTGAATGAACATTCAATCGTGCGTATGGACCTTGTGCGAATGGGACTACTGCGAATGGGCACCTATGCGACTGACCTCATGCGAATGGACTCATGCGACTAAGCATCTATGCGACTGAACCCTCAGTCGTGCGATCCCCCATGCGACTGAACTCCCAGTCGTGCGACTGAAGCCTTAGTCGTGCGATTGAACCCTCAATCGTGCGAATGAATCCCAATCGTGCGAATGACCCTCATTCGCCTCTCATTCGGCCGTATGGCCTCCATTCGGTCGCCTAGCCCTAGCTGATGCAGAATGGAGTTCATCCCGAACCCAATCTGCCATTTTCGGCCTCCAAGCTCATCCAAACCCATTCTAAGCCTAAATTAACCCTCCTGGACCTTAGGAATGCATACCATAACACCATACAAGCACACACAAGCCATGAAACATACACGAATCGCATCATACACATCACACCCAAATGGGTCAAACACATACACATACAAAAACGGGTTTTCAATGTTTTCCAGCCCCAAAATCGGTTGAAAACAAGTAAAAGTGGGGTCCTAGAACTCACACAAACGAGCATAACGTCAAGGGCTTAGATTTGGCTTGCTACTCGACGAGTTTGGACACCCGAATCACCCAAAACACCCCTTTTTCTCTTTTTCTTCTCCTTTCTCTCTTCTTCTCTCTATGAAATCTGAAAATTTGTGTATGAGGGAGAGGGTAAGGGCTGCCTCTCCCTTATATACTCCGCTTACCCGACTTCCTTCGTTGGCAAGTTTGGTCGCTCAACTTTGGACTTTATTTCATTTTCTTTCTTCGCCGGCTTCAAAATAATAAATACCCGGGTGTTACAAGTCCACCCCCCTTAAATAGGTTTCGTCCCCGAAACCTGTTATTCTTCGAACAAACATGGATAATGTTGTCTCATTTCTTCCTCAGTCTCCCACGTTGACTCGGATCCCTTCCTGTGCTTCCACTGTACACGCACAAGAGGAACCACTTTATTCCTTAGCCTTTTCTCCTTTCGGTCGATGATTGCCACTGGTTGCTCCACATAATTGAGCCGTTCGTCTACCTCGATATCCTCCAGTGGAACAATCATATCTTCATCAGCTAAGCATGTAAGGCCCCGTTCCCGGGAAGCCTCACAGTTGGTTAATCATAGCATAAAATTAGTTTAATAATAAAACATTGCAGCGGAAATAATTAGACATTCATTTAAAGCATAGAAACCATATTGTACTCGTACATTTGTCCTTTAATTACAGTCAAAACATGCTAATTGTTCTTAAATTACAATAAATATTTCATAAATAGGAATGCCATCCATAGCTCCCCAAGTAGCTCTGCGTGCCATCCTCAGCATCAGCTCTTACCTGCCAACTATTATGCATAAAAGTCAGCTTCGCTGAGCGAGTTCTAGTTTTAAATATTATAAGAAAATATAAACTTTATCCTTCATATAATGACCATGCATACAACATAGTACATAACATTACTTGCATCATAATAAGCATGTTCATTATCTTTCATTCTTTCATTATCTTTCACTTTCATCATAAATGAGATTGCATAAAGCAAGAGCTCCATGTTGATCGACAACAAATGTCAATCCCTGTCGGTACACATGAAACGGTAGCTAACCCCCGACAGTTGATCCACACTGCAAGGCACATAGCCCGCTCATGAATACAGATCCATCATCATACATCAGACTCACATAAGTGAAGTCTATCATAGCGCTTGCAAGACTTTACATCATTAAACGGGCCCGGGGGTAACATTCATTAAGTTTCGCTTTTCATTAATATTATCTTCCTCTTTGATATATATAATACTTAACTTATTAAGTACATAACATTCCAAGTACTAATTTTCACAAAACATAACCGATCCGCCGCGAGACAGCGGGGGTTCGGGGGCGGCAGCCCCTGACAGCGGGGTCCTAGGGGCAGCAGCCCCTAGTGGGGTCCAAGGGGCAAGCTTACAAGGCTAGGATCACTCTACACAGCCTGCAGAATAGCTAAAAACGTTAATTTAGTATGCATAATAACCCCAAAACATGGAAAACTTATAAATAGGGGATCTAGAACTCACCTGGATACCACGAATAACTTTTAGGCTAAGCTTACAAGGCTAGGATCACTCTACACAGCCTGCAGAATAGCTAACACTTAAAGGGGTCAATTTCTGCCTAAATTCGCTGCTAATTTCGCTGCAAGATCAGCAATTTCGCAGCTAGGTTCGCCAACAGTTTCGCTGCTAGTTTCACCAGCAGTTTCGCTGCTAGTTTCGCTAGCACCTTCGCTGGCAGTTTCGCTGGCATCTTCGTTGCCAGTTTCACTGCCAGTTTCGCCCAACTTTCGTTGGAAAACCATGTCTGCGAAACTATCTGCGAAACTATAATTTCGCAGGAAGATCCACAGTTTCGCTGATTGAATATGCAAATTCGCTGGATGAATACGCAGTTTCGCAGATCGCATAAAAATTACGGACCAGACCATTTTAACCCAAAATTATAACTTTTTACGTCCAATCTCTTAGTTTATCATCCATGAGGCTAAATCTAAGCTTTATACATGTTTTCATACGTAAAAATGTGACCTTTATACGATTCTTTGCAACTTTTCAAAACCCAAAACCCTAGAATCCGGGTTTGATCTACAGAAGGGTTTAGAGGTCGATTCTTACCTGGATTTGTTGCTCCTTTCTTAGATCTTGATGCTCCAACACCCAGATCTTCAATCTCTTCACCTTCCAAGCTTCAAATCTTGAGTTTTCTTCACTTTCTCTCTCTACTTTCTCTCTCTACGAATTTTGGTGGCTAGGGTTGTAATGATGGAGATGGAGCCTGATTTGGGTAGGTTAAGGGCTGATTATGGGCCTTAATCACTTAGGCTCTTGTCCATAAACCCAATTTGGCCCATAACCCATTTCCTTCTTTTATTAAATACCCATTATTTAAGCCCATTATCCTTAATGACTCGTTTCGACTTTTCGGGGTGTTACAAAGCACTTCCTCAGATGAGATACATGGAATGTCGGATGGATTCCACTTAACTCATCTGGTAATTCCAGTCTATAGGCCACCTCTCCTACCCGAGCAATGATTCGGAAAAAGGCCTATATACCTGGGGCTCAACTTGCCTCGCTTTCGGAAGCGAATGATACCCTTCCAAGGTGAGACCTTCAACATAACCCGGTCACCCACCTGGAACTCAATCGGACTGCGTCGTTTATCAGCATACGACTTCTGTCTGTCTTTGGCTGCCTTCATGAAGGCTTTAATCTTCTCAAACTTCTCAGTCGTAGCCTCGATTACCTCGACACTCCCCAATTCCTTCTGTCCAATGTCACCCCAACAAACGGGTGTTCTGCATCTCCTACCGTATAACATCTCATATGGAGGCATGCCAATGCTGGCATGATAGCTGTTGTTGTATGAGAATTCGGCTAACGGTAGGTGGTCATCCCAACTTCCACCTAAATCAATCACACATGCCCGAAGCATGTCTTCCAGTGTCTGAATGGTCCTTTCTGACTGACCATCAGTCTGGGGATGATAAGCCGTGCTAATATGTAACCTCGTCCCCATGGCGTCGTGGAACTTCTTCCAAAATTTAGATGTAAACCGGGTGTCGCGATCCGACACAATAGACACCGGCACACAATGACGAGTTACAATTTCCTTGATGAACTGATCAGCCAACCCCTCTGATGAATATGTCTCGCGAATTGGTAAGAAGTGAACACTCTTCGTCAAGCGATCAACTATCACCCATATGGCATCATACCCTTTCGGGGTACGCGGTAGCTTCGTAATGAAATCCATGGTGGTGTGCTCCCACTTCCATTCCGGTATATCCAGACGTTGTATCTTCCCATACGGCTTTTGGTGCTCGGCCTTCACCTGTAAGCAAGTGACACACTTACTCACATACTCCACCACATCGCGCTTCATACCCGGCCACCAATAATCTTTCTTCATATCATGGTACATCTTCGTGGCACCAGGATGAATGGAGTACCGAGTCTTGTGAGCTTCATCCATGATCTTCACCCGTAGATCCCCAAAACGAGGAATCCACACGCGACCGAATCGGGTTCTAACACCGAGCGTGTTTTCACCCAATTCCCCAACTAGACCTCTCATTCTTTCAGAGTTAAGATGATCTTATTTCAGTGCCTCATCTTGAAACTCTTTAACCTGCTTCATCACATCGGAGGTCATGATCAACTGATATGCTTTCACCCGAATCGGCTCGGGCCTCTCTTTCCGGCTAAGGGCATCAGCCACCACGTTGGCCTTGCCCGGATGGTAGTGGATCTCACAATCATAATCCTTTATAAGTTCCAACCACCGTCTCTGCCTCATGTTTAGATCCTTCTGTTCAAAGAAGTATTTCAGACTCTTGTGGTCGGTGAATATGGTGCACTTCGTCCCGTAGAGGTAGTGCCTCCAAATCTTTAATACAAAGTCCACGGCTGCCAGCTCCAAGTCATGAGTAGGATAATTGACCTCATGAACCTTCAACTGTCGGGATGCATAGGCTATAACCTTTCCTCTCTACATTAACACACACCCCAACCCCGAGTAAGAAGCATCAGAATAAACCACCAAATCTTCACTTCCATCGGGTAATGACAGAACAGGAGCTTGAGTCAATCTCGCCTTCAATTCTTCAAACGCCTTCTCTTGAGCTTGACCCCAAACGAACTTCACATCTTTTCGGGTCAACTTAGTTAGTGGAGAAGCAATCTTGGAGAAGTCTTGGATAAATCTTATATAGAACCCGCCAAACCCAAGAAACTACGAATCTCGGATGGCGTCTTTGGTGACTTCCATTGCATAACCGCCTCCATTTTTGCTGGGTCCACCATAATCCCATCAGGATTCACCACGTGACCCAAGAATTGAACCTCGCGCAACCAGAATGCGCACTTGGAGAATTTAGCATACAACTTCTCCCTTCTCAGCGTCTCTAGAACCTCCCGAATGTGACCGGCGTGCTCTGCTTCGCTCCTCGAGTAAATCAGGATATCATCAATAAACACAATCACTGAATTATCCAACATAGGCCGACACACACGGTTCATCAAATCCATAAAAGCAGCTGGCGCGTTGGTCAAGCCAAAGGACATGACAAGAAACTCGTAGTGACCATAGCGCGTACGAAAAGCTGTTTTAGGAACATCTTGTTCCTTCACCTTCAACTGATGGTAACCAGATCGAAGATCTATTCTCGAAAACCAACTGGCACCCTGAAGCTGATCGAACAAATCATCTATCCTCGGTAAGGGGTATCGGTTCTTCACTGTCAACTTGTTCAGCTCGCGGTAGTCGATGCACATCCTCATACTACCGTCCTTCTTCTTTACAAACAGGACCGGAGCACCCCAAGGAGAGATACTCGGTCTAATGAACCCCTTATCAAGCAGCTCTTGCAACTGCTCCATCAACTCTTTCATCTCTGTCGGAGCCAACCGATACGGTGCTTTGGCAACAGGTTGGGCACCCGGTATCAGATCAATCTGAAATTCAATCTCTCTGTCAGGTAGCACTCCTGATAAGTCTTCTGGGAACACGTCTGGAAAGTCACACACAACCGGTACATCGGCTAGTTGTGGTGTTGGTGTATCTACATCCTTTACATAGGCCAAGTAGGCACTACATCCACGCCTTATACACTTTCCTGCCACCGCCATCGAGATCACCTTCGGAATCATAGTAACCCGATCACCATACACCGTCACTGAACTACCATCAGGCGCCGACAACCGAATCATCTTCTTGCGACACACAATGTTCGCCTCGAAGTCCGCTAACCAATCCATCCCAAGAACCAAATCAAAACCACCTAAGGTCATCACGAACGGTCTAACAGGAAACTTATGACCCTTGAGTTCCACATCACAGTTCTCTATCATCTTAGAAATCCTGGTAGACTTACCTATGGCGGTTTCTACATCAAAGGGCGCATCAACACGTCTACTACTAACAGGCAGCTTAGCACAGAAAGCAGCAGAAATAAAACTCTTACTCGCACCAGAATCAAATAACACAGAAGCTAAAGTTTGGTTCACTAGAAACGTACCGGACACGACGTCAGGGTCCGTTCTAGCTTCCTCCTGTGTCATGGTGAATGCCCTGGCGCTCGCCCTCGGTCCTTCACCTCCTGTCTTCTTCGCCCCAGAGCTCTCAGCCCTCGGCCTCTTGCAATCTCTGAACACGTGACCCTCTTCACCACAGTTAAAGCACCGGACCGTACGACAGTCCTTTGCCATGTGCCCCGCCTTTCCACACTTGAAGCACAAGTTTGACCCCAACCTGCACTCCCCACTATGCTCCCATCCACACTTACCACACCTTCTCGACCCCGCACTTGACGTGACCACACGGCGGTCGTCCAACCGTGCCCTCTTATTACCCGTCGAGGCATCACCCCGACCAAACCTCTTCCTCTGCCAGTTTCGATCACCACCGCTCTTTCTGCCACCATCAGTCACCACCACCGTTCTTTCGTCATACAGTCTTCCCGCCAAATCCACCGCCGACCTAAACGTGCTCGGCCGGGCAGCGATCATGTGCCTGCGAATATCCGCCGGCAAACCCTGTATATACCTCTTGATCTTTCGGGACAGAGGTGTCACCTGATCCGGCACCAGACGTGCCATCTCGTTGAATTTCGTGGTGTACTGTTGGTGTGTCATGGTTCCCGCCTCCAGTTGCAGAAACTCCCTTTCGACCTTATCCATTTCCCGATGAGGACAAAACTCCTCGATCACCAACCTTTTCAGCTCAGACCATTTCATCCTTCCAATGGCCCTGCTACCCTCGGCTTGGACAATATTGTCCCACCAACATAGAGCCGAATCCACAAAAGAGTGGGTAGCGAACTTCACCTTCTGGTCTTCACGGCATTCATTGATATCCAGAACGGCCTCTATTTCTCTCACCCACCGGTGAGCAGCAGCAACGGTGCCGTTTCCATCAAAAGTTGGGGGCTTGCACCTCATAAACGCCCCGTAGTTGCAGCCCCGTACCACCCCTTGCACGGGCTCATCTTCTTCCTCCTCCTCATTATCGGAGAAAATCGTTTCAGGCTCCGGTTGCTCCCCCGAGGCCCTATTTCTCTCCTTCCTTTCTCCCTCCTTCACAGCTTTGATGACTTCGGTCACCACAGACAGTAAGATTGTCTGCATGACCTGATGTACTTCCTCAACAACAGCCTCCTTTACCGAGGCCCTCAAGTTCGCACTCTCATCCCCAGCCTCCGGATGAGGGGTCTCAGGTTCTGCAGGAACCTCTTTTTCAGCTCTAGGCCTTCCTCTTTTAGGTCGCGGTTCCGTATCAGGACCACCACGGCCTCCACCCCTAGAAGCTCTAGAAGATCTACCACCAGCCATTCTCTATCACACTGAAAGATTCAAACACCAACACGGTCATTCAAGGAAACAACTCAGTTTATGTCAAGTATAGTAAGTCCCTAATTACAGTGGCCAGTTGTGATTAGCCACTTACTTTACTCTTCATACCCCAAGTATTACCTGTCCTGACTACATCAGTATTCAAATCTACATACAACACATAACCACATACCATGCGCACATAAAACCGGTTAACTTTAAGAAAATACCTGATGGCACGCAGCTACTCAGTTTGGCATCCCATTCCCCTTTTGTCCTATTTTCAGTTTAAGTTAAGGTTTATTTTGAAAATTTACCCATTTCACTTAAACTTTGGCTCTGATACCAACTTGTAAGGCCCCGTTCCCGGGACGCTTACAGTTGGTCATTCATCGCACATAAACATATAATTACATTTGCCTTAGGAAAACATTGCAGCGGAAACATTCAAAAATGACATCACGTTTCATTATAAACACTTTTGCCAAATAATACATCATTATCCGGTTACAAAATACATGTTTGCATTACATCACAAAAGCTTTATAAATGGATACCATCCCAAAAGAGCTGAGTAGCCTCGCCGTACAACCCTCAGCAATCATTACCTGCCAACTGGAAAACATATAAAAATTCAGCGTTGCTGAGTGAGTTCTAGTTTTATAAAATAAACATACTTTACTTTCATCAAAAACTATTCCTTTTATCATGCGATCATTCAACATACGTATACACAGATAATGTCATTATTATCTTTCATCTCGTTCATTATCTTTCGTTCCTTTCATACATTCATTCTTCCGAGTCTTTTGCGACAACATAGTCGCTCACCTCAATAGCAATCTCAATGATTGCATGCTATCCGAGTCTTTTGCACCCCTGGGGTTGCTCACCTCATTGCCCATATTAATGATAGCGAGCTATCCGAGTCTTTTGCAACAACAAGGTTGCTCACCCCAAGGCAACATCACGATAGCACGTTACTCGAGTCTTTTGCAACGACAAGGTTGCTCACCCCATAGGCAATCTCAATGATTGCACTTCATCTGAGTCTTTTGCAACACAAAGTCGCTCACCCCATATATATATATGCTTGCAAGCCTTTCTTTCGTTCATTCATCATTCATTAATGCATGCAATCTTACTTCATGTTCCTCTTTCATTATCTTTTGCTTTACATTACATAATACTGCAGGACCGTTTAAGGGCTTAACTACAATTACAACACAACCACACAATGAGGAGAATAACTAATCTCTAATCAAACAGTGAACTGGGTAACCAATGTGAAGCTAAGAACACAAGTAAGTAAAGAGACAGAACAAGAGAGTTGGGTTTCAAGGAGGCAGTATATTGCTTTCTCAAGTTCTCTTACAAGTGTTACAAAGCATTAAGAAAAGATACAAGAACTTGAAATACTTATACTACAACCTACAGCCGGCCATACTTTGAAGGCCAGCTGGATACAATTGACTAGACACTAACAAAATCAATTGTAGGATCAAAAGGCATATCTGCCTTTTGACCTTGTGACTATGACATGCCATAGCTCACATCCTTTTACAATACAAAAAGGATAAAGTACATAAAGTGGAAAGTTACAGACTCAAGACCTCAATGTACAGTTACCAAAAGCATGACCCTTTTCACCAACTCATGTAAGTTGGTGACTTTACAGAGATGCAGCGGAAAAGGTGCTTTATGGAACAGTACATCAGATAAAGCATGTGTACTAAAAGTCTTCGGAAGAAATCTGTCTTCATAGGATGAGGCTTCGGAAGACTTTGTCTCTGAAGCTTCGGAAGACTTCATGTTTGGCTTCGGAAGATATTGGTCTTGGCTTCGGAAGATTTTACACTTAGAGTATTTTCTAATGCTTTGTGTAAAACTTCCGAAGCATTCTTCACTTCAGTACTTAGTGCATGTTTGCTGAGACACTTAGGCTGTTTTGGGTTGCATCAGACTTCAGGAATCCTTACAAACTCCCCCTAGGCTGATGCTACCAAAACACTTAGAAGATCTTCAAATGTTGGTAGTCTTCAGTACAATCAGGACCATTCCTTTCTTCATGAGATGGTCAGGATCATCAAGACTTTCATAATATCTTCTCATCTCAAAGAGATCATGCAGAGGTAAGTTGATTATGTCTTGCCATGAGTAGACATTCTCAACACCTTGATCTCTGATAACAGTCCATCTCTCTGGATTGTAGAGTATGTCCAGGACAAGATGGGTGTCTCACTAGTTAGAGGAGCCACTTGAATAGGAGTTGATTGGGCTGCCTCATCATGCACTTCCTCAGGTTGATCTGATTCAGCCTGAGGTGCAGAGGTAGATGACTTTGGCTTCTTCTTCTTTGTCTTTGGTTTAGAAGCCATCCTCTTCTTCCTCTTGGTTGTCTTTAACTGAGAAGACTGGTCTGCAGCACCATGTTGATCATCAGTGTCTTTCTCAGTTGGGTGTTCCTCCCTCACAGGTTCAGAAGGAGAGGGAGTTTGACCCTGCCTAGGATCAGAAGATGAAGCTTGCTGGGGCTCAGCTGGAGGTGCTGGTTGAGGTGTCTCTGGTTGTTCAAACTTGACCTCCACTTCAGGTGGGACTTGACTTGGAAGAGAGTGCAAGTCAATAAGTTCTCCACTCTTAATCTTCTGCTTGATCACCCTAATATGCTCATCCATAGTGGATAGAGACATGGGGCCAAGTCTCCTTCCGGAGAATCCATACAGCTTCAAGAAGCTCACCATTCTTTGTCTGTCAGCAGACTTCTTTGCATTCTTTTGAATGGTGGCCCTTGACTTTGCAGCTTCTTCCCTTAGTTTCCTTTTGTTGTCTTTCTTTCCTTGACTAACTCAAGCTCAAGTTGCTTTAAGTACTCGAACTCAATGAAGTCATAGGACAAAGGGAGAAGTGCATCTGCCTGATAGAAGCCTGTGGCACTCAGGTAGTTGATCATCTTGATCCTATCTTCCTCTTTATCTACCTGAGGTTCTTGTGGAGCCACATCTTCCTGTGCAGGACTTTCTTGAACTGGTGAGAGAGTAGGAGCATGCTTGTAAAGTCTTTTCTGTCTCTTCTCCTCTTTGAGTTGGAGAAGTATCATTGCATCCTCTTTCTCCTTCAACTCTCTTGACACTTCTCTGTCAGCCAGTTCATTCAGTTCTTCTAAGGGGAGGGAGATGATCTCATCAATATCATAGTTCCTGGTCTGTAAGTAGGTAATCCTGACTGCCCTTAACTCATCATCCTGAGTATTTGGTCTGGGGGCAGCCCTGATTGCAGCTTGCATGAAGCTAGATGACCCAGTGGAACTTTCTCCCCTTAGTCTCCTTTTCCTCTCTCTCTCTTCCTCCTCAATTTCCTCAGGAGTCATTATCCTTTTCCCTTTGTCACCAACAGACCTTTGTGACTCAGGGTGGATTGAAGCTTGGCCTTCATTGCTTGGAGTAGCTTCCATGCTCTGGCCAGAGAGAGGCTGAGAAACACCTTCACCAGCAGGTGTCTCAGATGGAGTTTGGACCTCAGCAGCAGTTGTTGATGATGAGACAGGGGTCTCAGGTTCTGTCACTGGGCCTTCAGTCAAGGTTTCCCCTATGAAACTAATCTTAGGGTCCACCTCAACATCCAGTTGACCGATGACATTGCCTGATTCCCTAAGTCTCCTTCTTAGAGAGAACTCTGCCATGATCCTGTCTTGGATTCTTTGAGCCAGCCTATCAGCTTGTCTTGAATTGCTTGGATTGACAAGTGGTAGGTTGACTAAATCCAGTCTTTCATAAAAGCTCAGGCTTTGGAATTGAAAAACTTCTTGTTGGCCTTGAACTCTTTGAAGTATGAGGGCTCTTCTGTCATCATCATACCTCCACCTTATGATTTGATTGTTAGTTCCCAGTGGTGGAGATGAGACAGCCCTTGGTATGCCTTCCTCAAATAGACTCCTGATGAGAGAGTCTATAGAGTCCACATTAATGTGAACTTGAGGAAGTTGCTGAGAATGCACAACAGCAAGTGAGGATGGTGAGTCCTCTATGTCCATTCTCTCTGAAGAACTCCCAGGTTCTGTGGTTGTAACAACTTTCTCCCCCTTTTTGGTAGCATCACCCACTTGCATAGGTGAGCTGGAGGATAAGTCAATCACTTCCACAGGTTCTTGTGTTCCTGGTTGAGCTCTCCTTAAAGGTCTCCCAGCTAGTTTTTCCTGCAGATATGAAATCTGGAGTTGCTGATCATTGACCCTGTTTTGTAAGGTAGTCACCTGAGATTCCAAGTGACTAACCTTAGAGACTAAATAGGTGCATGTTTTTGACAGTTTTTGCACCTTTAGCCTCAAATTCCCCTCATCTTCATCAGAAGATTCATTGGGGGATGAGATGATTGGACCAAAGTCCTCTCTCTCACCACCAGCTTGAGTTTCTTGGCTGCTGGTTTTCCTCTGCTCACTGGCAGCCTCAGTTGAGATGCCAATGGGCTGAGTTGCCATGGTTGAGGTCTTAATGATGTAATCACTTTCAAAAGTGAGAGCCTCTTCCATATGGACATCCTGAACAGGTTCAGAAGTGTCCACCTCAGTAACAGGTGACTGATGGGGGATAGACTGAGGAGAGTCAGAGGTACTCATCTCTCTTTGAGTAGGGGAGGAGAAGAGAGACTCATGGTACTCACTGAATCCTAAGTCTTCATCAGTGTAAAAGGATAGGTTGGGAATTGGTTGGTTGAGATCCAAAGGCTGGGGATGGTAGCTGTCCCCTGAAGGTTGTCCACTTGAGTGTTGAGACTCAGAGTGAAGGCTTAAGGTTGTTGGGCTATTGAGCTCATCAGGGTGAGCTTGAGGAACCTCAGCCCTGATAGGTGAAGTAATGGGAGTGGTTTGCTCCTCAGGAGAAGTGGGAGCTCTAGTGTCCACTTCTTCCTGTAAGGTTGAGTATTTGGGGGCCTGCACAGACTCAATAGTCTGAGCAGGGGTTCGTTTGGATTTTCTTTGGTAGGTGAGGGTGATTTCTGGTCTTTTTAATGGTAGGGACAAAAGAGGTGTGGGTTCAACACTAGCTTGTGTTGCTAGGTTGTCACCTTGAGCAATGAGCTCTAACATTTTTGGGACTAGGGCTGTTTCTACCCCAGAGAAGCCTACAGTTGGCTTCTTCATTATTTTAAAGATGCCGGGCTTCATCTGTCCCAATTTAAGAATATTACCTGTTTCCCTCAACTGTGAGCCCAGTTCACAGTTGAGAATGTGTTGAACATATCTAGGAAACATGTAATACTCTAAGGAGTCTAAGTTTGCAAGTAAATTAGTATATACAAATTGTGAATACCTGAACTTGACCCCTTGAACCATTCCATGAACTATGAAGGAGAGATCCTCAGGAATCTGGTCCCATCCACCATGCTTGTTTGACAAGCTGTGGATAACCACATGGAGCAGGAATTTCCATTGGGATGAGACCTTCCCTTTCCTAAAGGTCTTTACAGAGAAATCTCCCTCATAGCCCATCTGCTCAAAAGAATGATTTACAGCTTCTTTTGGAAGGACACCTCACCTTCTTCATCATCCAGCTGTAGATGTTGGTTAATGATGGCCGGAGTGATGAAGACTGTCCTCCCTTGCACTGTGGCAGACAGTGCCTTCTCCCCATCCATAATGACCTCTTGGCAGGTCTTCCAGAATTCAAGCAACTGATCCTCATATAGAGGAGGATCAATGGTCAGGGAGGTGAAGTAGTTGACAGAGTCAAGAATTGGCAAATCTCTGAGAAACTTGCATCTTTCTCAGAGCTTAACAGAGCAACTTGATTATGTTGCCTGTGTAGTTGCATGGAGAAATCAGGGTTGTTTCTGCGGTTAAGGTTGGCCATTTTAGAAGCTTAAGGGTGAAGAAAGGTAGAAAGCAAAGGCGGTTTAGAGAATTAGGTTAGAGAAACAGTAGAATTGAGGAAGATAGTGGGAAAGAGGGGGAACCGTTGGGTATTTATATGAAAAGGGATTTGAACCAAAGTTAATGAAAGAGGATAAACTTTGAAATCCGAAAGTCGGTCCCACCTCTGAAAAAGTAGTTTACTTTTGCTCAAAAAGTAGTTTTCTTGGAATTCGAAAAGCTTCCGAAGTTTATTTGTCTTCGGAAGTTTTGATTTAAAAAGCTTCCGAAGCTAAAATGGCTTCGGAAGATTTTCCTGAGAGTCTTGATAATTTATGCTTCGGAAGAGAAATAAACCTTTGAATGCTTTGTATGAAAATAAACAAAGCTTCCGAAGGTTAATTTTGCTTCGGAAGGAAAAGGTTCTTGAAAATAGATAAGTGTCTGAGATAAGAATTTTAAGCTTCGGAAGATGAATCTTTACTTCTTCCGAAGGTAAAATCTCTTAGACAGTTATTTATTTTAAAGACATGTTTTTCTTCCGAAGATAAAATCTTATCTTCCGAAGTATCAGAAATTTTCAAGAATCTAAGGAAAGTCTTCAAAAAGAATTTTACATCCAAAGAAAACATGAGCTTATGAAAGTGATGAACTAGACAACTTAGGACACACATATTTTAAGAAGAAATAATTAGAATTAGTTTTAATAAAAAGTCTACTCAAAGTTAATCATCCCAATAGCTGATATCAGATACTTAAATCTCTGTTCATCAAAAGCTTTGGTGAACAGATCAGCATATTGTTCATCTGTATGAACTTTGACTAGTTTAATTAATCCTTTTTCATAGTTATCTCTTATTAAATGATACCTGATGTTGATGTGTTTGGTCCTTGAGTGCTGCACAGGGTTCTCAGTGATAGAGATAGCACTATTGTTGTCTATGTGGATAGGAGTCTCCTTGAAGTTAAATCCATAGTCCAGCATCTGATTTTGAATCCAAAGCACTTGAGCACAGCAGCTTGCAGCAGCAATGTATTCAGCCTCAGCAGTTGATGCAGACACACAGGATTGTTTCTTGCATTGCCATGAGACCACCCTTCCACCAAGGAATTGACATCCCCCAGATGTAGACTTTGCAGTCATATTGCAACCACCATAATCACTATCTGTATAGGCATACAGATTGAAATTTGGATTCTTTGGATACCATAGACCAAGTGTTGAAGCACCTTTGAGGTATCTTAAAATCCTTTTCACAGTGATTAAGTGAGACATCTTAGGGTTGGCTTGATATCTTGCACAAATACATGTAGCAAACATGATATCAGGCCTGCTAGCTGTAAGATACATAAGAGACCCAATCATAGCCCTGTATAAGTGTTCATCTACACACTCCCCCTCAAGATCTGGACCAAGGGAGTGGTTTCTGGCTATGGGTGTCTTAGCAATCTTACAATCAGTCATATTGAACCTCTTGAGTATGTCTTGAACATACTTTGACTGACTTATGAAGATGCCATCTTCAACTTGCTTCACTTGAATTCCCAGAAAGAAGTTGAGTTCTCCCATTGAACTCATCTCAAATCTGTCCTTCATCAGCTTCTCAAAGTCTTTGCAGAGCTTTGGATTAGTTGAACCAAAGATGATGTCATCAACATATACTTGAACCAGCAATAAGTCATTTCCCTGTCCTTTGATGAAGAGGGTTCCATCTATAGTACCTCTTCTGTATCCATGCTTGCAGAGATACTTAGATAGTGTCTCATACCACTTTCTGGGTGCCTGATGCAGCCCATAAAGAGCTTTGTCAAGCTTGCAGACATAATCAGGATGATCAGGGTCTACAAAACCAGGTGGCTGTTTGACATAAACCTCCTCATCAATCACTCCATATAAGAAAGCACACTTTACATCAAGTTGGTAGACCTTGAAGTTCTTGGATGCAGCAAATGCCAGGAATATCCTAACAGCTTCTAGTCTTGCTACAGGAGCAAAGACATCAGTGTAGTCAATCCCTTCTTCTTGTGTGTATCCTTGAACAACTAGTCTTGCCTTGTTCTTGATGATGATTCCCCTATCATCCTTCTTGTTTCTAAAAACCCATTTGGTTCCAATGGTAGTCTTCCCATGAGGAAGAGGACAAAGGTTCCAAACTTTCTGCCTTTTGAATTGAAGCAGCTCTTGTTGCATAGCTTCAACCCAACTTCCATCCTTTAGAGCTTCATCAACTTTCTTGGGCTCTATCTGAGATAAGAAACAAGAGTGAAGACAAACATTTGCTTCATGGGTTTGTCCTCTTGTTCTTACCCCTGTGACAACATCTCCAATGATGTTTGTGGTGGGGTGAGACTTGTGGATCCTTAGCTGAGGGATCACAGCAAGTTGCTGGGAAAGATCTAAATTTGAGAAATTTAAATCTGGTCCTGAAGATTCACCCTCCACATTATCACACTTATCAAGATTAACTTGATCCAATGAGTGTGAGACATCATTGATGTTGTCATCTATGGTGTGGTTATTAGCATCAAGGAATTCCTGATCACTATCACCATCACCATTGTTGTCTTCTACAAGTGAGGTATCTTTATCTGGTTGAGAGGCCTCTGAGCTGGAATTTGAAGGCATGCCAGATGTATCAGCTGAATTTGTCATTGTTGTGCTGATAGAAACCTCATTTGCTGAAGTAGTTCCAACTGGAGCTGAAGATGTATGAGTTGAAGATCTTCCTAGCTCAAATCTTGGATCAGGATCACCTGTATTTAGATTTTCTGCAGATCCTGAAACATGCTCACAAGATTTGTTAAAACAGTTGGTAACTAAATCAAGATCAAACAGCCAATCCGGACCAGAACCAGCCACACAGGGAGTGTGCTCATTGAAAGTCACATTGGCTGACTCCTCAACAATTCTAGTTCTGAGATTGTATACTCTATAAGCTTTAGCTTGAGAAGAGTATCCAATGAAATGTCCATCATCTGATTTCTCAGCAAACTTGGCAATTTGATCTTTGGTATTCAAGATGGTGCAGGGACATCCAAATGACCTGAGAAAACCAATGAAAGGTTTCCTCTTGTGCCAAAGTTCATAAGGAGTCTTACCATGTGTCTTAACTACTAAAACTCTGTTTTGCACATAGCAAGCAGTATTGACTGCCTCTGCCCAGAAGGTGATAGGCAGTTTAGAGTCAGACAACATAGTTCTTGCAGCTTCAATAAGTGTCCTGTTTCTCCTTTCAGCAACTCCATTTTGCTGAGGAGTCCTGGGAGCACTATATTGTCTTGTAATACCTTTTTCATCACAAAATGCATCAAGGATTTGGTTCTTGAATTCAGTTCCTTGATCACATCTTATGGTTTTGACCTTGTGATCACATTGATTCTCAACTTTTAAGATGAAATTCTTCAGAATCTCAGGGGTTTCATCCTTAGTTCTAAGGAAGAAGACCCAAGTGAATCTTGTAAAATCATCTGTGATCACCAGACAGTAAGAGGTCCTTCCTAAACTCATTACACTGGTGGGGCCAAAGAGATCCATATGTAACAAGTGTAGGGGAGTAGTGATGGAGTTCTTTTCCTTAGGCTTGTGAGATACTTTGTGTTGCTTCCCTTTCAGGCATGCCACACAATGATCATCACTAGTAAACTCTTTCTTTGGCATTCCAGTTACCAGTCATGTTTAATTAATTTATTCATGTTCTTAAAGTTTACATGGCACATTCTTTTATGCCATAGGAAAGACTCATCACTATTTGCTTTAGATAGAAAGCATGAAACTTCTCCTGAGGGAGATGTTTCTTGCAAATCCATCTTGTACATGTTCCCTTTCCTGGGGGCTCTGAGCAGGATATGCTCATGAGGAATGACCACACCAGGTTTGAGAACAATGCACTCATGCTCAGTAAAGAGCATGTTATGACTCTGATCACAAAATTGGGATACACTCAGAAGATTGTACCCAAGCTCCTTAACAAAGTTTACCTTCTCAATGCTGAGCTTACCATTTGTGACCTTGCCCCTTCCAGAAATGTAACCACCTTCATCTCCTCCAAAAGCAACTGGTCCTCCATCAATCCTCTCAAAATTATGGAGTAGAGACCTATTGCCAGTCATGTGCCTGGAACAGCCACTGTCAATTATCCAGACATTCCTGTTGGTCTTGAGCTGTTCCTGCACAGAGAAGATGATTAGTTACATTTGGAAACCCAAGCCTTACTTGTCTTGGGCTCATTAACAGTAAGAAGGTAATGCAACAGTAATAGATCCTATGGTTGTACTATAGGGATCTTCAGCTGTTGTTGATGGAGAAACCTCAGTCATTTGGTCTTTCTTAGACTTCCACACCACCTTTGGAGTCTTGGACTTGACCTTCAAAACCTTAGAAGCTTTTAGAACTTCATAAGTTTTGATGACTGATCCTTCGGAAGAGTCTACAGTCACTGCAGCAGACTTTAGTGCTTCGGAAGAATTCCTTTCTTCCGAGACCAACTTTGCTTCCGAAGGTAATTTTCCACTTACCTCCTTCTTTGATTTGGAGCTTCCGAAGGAAACAGACTTTCCTTCCGAAGCTTGAGATTTCTTGAGACTCTTTGAAGTCTTTGTTTTAGTCATGTGGACAGTACTTTTAGGATTGTATGGGCAATCCTTAGCAATGTGAGAAGTACTTTCACACATGACACATAACATTATCTTCTTCAAAGAAGTCTCCCTTTGAGAAGCAAGACTGACTTTGGTCACATCCCCTCTCCATCTTCATCTTGGTAGATGCTGAGACAGTTCCTTGGGCTGTGAACTGTTCTTGGAGTTTGATGGTCCAGGCTGTGCAGCAGTGGTACACAGCAAATCAGTCTTCTTCTTGGTACTGAGATGATTTGAACAAGAACCATGACTCTTAGCTAAGGAGTCTTGGTTGATGTCTTCAGTCCTTACTACTTTGAAACCTGCAGAGATAAAAACTTGTTTCTGCTTAGCATCAAAAGTAGCCTTGATTTCTTGAGCCTTCTTTGCTTTTCTTTTGCTCTTTCTGATCAAGTTCTTTCTTTTGGACTTGGTCATCCAGTTGATTTCTTCTCCTCAGAAGGATAGTGGCCCTTGGAGAATCCTCTTCTTCACTCTTCTCAGAGGAATTCTTCACTATCACTTCTTCATCATCCTCACTTACAGGATCTATGAGAGGAAGCTCATCTTCACAAGTTCCACACCTAGGAGATCTTACAGACAAGATTGTGTGTGGAGGAGCTATCTCATTTGATCCTAGTCCCTGTCTATTTTGATAACAAACCTTGTTGTGCAGGGATGAGGATATCATGTTCTTGAAGGTCTCTTCTTCAAGAACACTTTTCTCTGCCTTGGCTTTGCTGATCACAAGCTCAGCCTGGCACTCAGTTAACTTAGTGATGAGATCTTGGATCTGAGTTCTGAAATCTGTATGTTCATGTTTTAGTACTGAAATGGTTTTCTCCAAGTCTTCTATCTTTAACTTGTAATCATTTTCAGACTTTCTAAAATCAGATTTTAATATGTTTAATGACTCAAGATCAGATCTCATCTCTAGGTTATAGGACCTGTATCTATTTACTTTAGCAATGCATTCAGGGGAGCAAAGATGTTCCAATACCTTGGCTTCATCATGGTCAGCCATCAGTGCTTGGTTTGGAGAAGCATCCTCCACCTGAAAACTCCAGTCAAAGCCTCCTTCTTCAACAGCAACAGCAGCATGTTGCTTTGTCTTCTCAGCTTGAGGAGCTTTGTCAGCAAAGTTTGGTCTGGGTTGTGTTTGGCCCCCATTTGTTTTAGGTGCCTTACACTCCCTGGCAAAGTGACCCATAAGGTTACAGTTGTAACACTTAACTTTGCTTTTATCCAGCCCAAACTTGCTGCTGGTAGCATTGCTTGGAAATCTTCTTCCTGTCCTCTTGTAGAACTTCTTGGCTCTGTGAGTGAGGAGAGCCATCTGCTGAACTATCTCCATGTATTCCAGGTCATCTGGATGGATACAGTCCAGGTCTTCAAGAGTGAAGAGATAATTCCCACAGCTTTCATCTGCAGACACAAAGGCTTGAGAAGAACTTGTCTCTTGGAATGGGCTTCCTTGAGTAAAGTTCTCCCTTGGTGTCTCCGGGAAGGTGATGAAAGGACCCTTTTGTGAGTTGTCAGGGTAGCATAAGAGATGATGCTGAGGTTCTATGCTGTCCCTTTCAACCACATGAAGGGCTGAACCCATTTGATTGTTGGAGTTGCCAGATGAACCTTGCATGTTCATCTCCATCTGGTATCCACTGAGAATCCCATACAACTCTGTAAGAGTAAGAGTCTTAAGGTTCTCAGTCCTCTTGATCACCACACAATAGTGTGTCCATTGCCTAGGAAGTGAGGACATGAACTTCCTTACAATGTCCCTGTTCTCAAGAGGAACTCCTCCATCCACTAGGGTATCCACAATCTCAACATACCTGAAGTATTGTTGAGTCATGGTCTCACCTGCTTTGAAGGTGAAATTTTCAAACTGCTGCTTCAGAAGATCTTTCTTGTTCTCCTTGGCTTCAGAGGAGCCTTCATACATCAGCTTCAGTGCATCCCACAGCTGTTTGGCTGTCTTGCACTTCTTGAAGCCTCTGTATACAGAGTTTGGGAGAGCAGTCTGAAGAGCAGTCATGGCCTTCCTATCAATTCTACTCTTTTTCTATCTTCATCTGAGTAGTTGGCCACATCTTTAGGAATCATACCAGCACCAGTAGCAGAGGGGGTGCTGGGTATGAAAGGTCCATTCTCAACAGATTCCCACATTCTTGAATCAAGAGACCTGATGAAGCCTTCCATCCTCATGCACCAGGTGTCAAAATCATCAAGAGTGATCAGTGGGGATTTGTTCATGGTTCCAGTCTCCATATCAGTCTTAGAGATGGCAGCCATTTGAAGAGTTTAGCTTTTGTGTGTTGTGAGGGATCTTAAGATGGTTAGATCTTATATCAAGAGCCTGGAAAGCTCTGATACCAATTGCAGGACCGTTTAAGGGCTTAACTACAATTACAACACAACACACAATGAGGAGAATAACTAATCTCTAATCAAACAGTGAACTGGGTAACCAATGTGAAGCTAAGAACACAAGTAAGTAAAGAGACAGAACAAGAGAGTTGGGTTTCAAGGAGGCAGTATATTGCTTTCTCAAGTTCTCTTACAAGTGTTACAAAGCATTAAGAAAAGATACAAGAACTTGAAATACTTATACTACAACCTACAGCCGGCCATACTTTGAAGGCCAGCTGGATACAATTGACTAGACACTAACAAAATCAATTGTAGGATCAAAAGGCATATCTGCCTTTTGACCTTGTGACTATGACATGCCATAGCTCACATCCTTTTACAATACAAAAAGGATAAAGTACATAAAGTGGAAAGTTACAGACTCAAGACCTCAATGTACAGTTACCAAAAGCATGACCCTTTTCACCAACTCATGTAAGTTGGTGACTTTACAGAGATGCAGCGGAAAAGGTGCTTTATGGAACAGTACATCAGATAAAGCATGTGTACTAAAAGTCTTCGGAAGAAATCTGTCTTCATAGGATGAGGCTTCGGAAGACTTTGTCTCTGAAGCTTCGGAAGACTTCATATTTGGCTTCGGAAGATATTGGTCTTGGCTTCGGAAGATTTTACACTTAGAGTATTTTCTAATGCTTTGTGTAAAACTTCCGAAGCATTCTTCACTTCAGTACTTAGTGCATGTTTGCTGAGACACTTAGGCTGTTTTGGGTTGCATCAGACTTCAGGAATCCTTACAAATACTTCATTCATTCATTTAACATGACATGCAAAGCCACAAGAAAGATAAGCATACATCATAATAAGGAACATATCATACACATTCATCATCATACAGGGCAACATCATACATACATAACATGCATAAACATGCAACATCATCATCAACATGCCCTACATGCTCTCTAAGGCCATAACAGTCATCTTACATGCTCTTACGAGAAACTTTACGTCAAAACTTACATCTGCACCTTCCCCCGAAGGCCAGAAGTCAAACTACACATTCCTTCGAGTGCAACAGCCCTATTCGGGCGTATGGACACCCTTCAGTCGCATGGCCTCCATGCGACTGAACATCATGCGACTGGACTCATGCGGATGAACATCTATGCGAATAAACATTCAATCATGCGTATGGATCTTGTGCGAATGGGACTACTGCGAATGGGCACCTATGCGACTTACCATATGCGACTAAGCATCTATACGACTGAACCCTCAGTCGTGCGATCCCCCATGCGACTGAACTCCCAGTCGTGCGACTGAAGCCTTAGTCGTGCATTGAACCCTCAATCGTACGAATGAATCCCAATCGTGCGAATGACCCTCATTCGCCTCTCATTCGGCCGTATGGCCTCCATTCGGTCGCCTAGCCCTAGCTGATGCAGAATGGAGTTCATCCCGAACCCAATCTGCCATTTTCGGCCTCCAAGCTCATCCAAACCCATTCTAAGCCTAAATTAACCCTCCTGGACCTTAGGAATGCATACCATAACACCATACAAGCACACACAAGCCCAGAAACATACACGAATCGCATCATACACATCACACCCAAATGGGTCAAACACATACACATACAAAAACGGGTTTTCAATGTTTTCCAGCCCCAATATCGGTTGAAAACAAGTAAAAGTGGGGTCCTAGAACTCACACAAACGAGCACAACGTCAAGGGCTTCGATTTGGCTTGCTACTCGACGAGTTTGGACACCCGAATCACCCGAAACACCCCTTTTTCTCTTTTTCTTCTCCTTTCTCTCTTCTCCTCTCTATGAAATCTGAAAATTTATTTATGGGGGAGAGGGTAAGGGCTGCCCTCTCCCTTATATACTCCGCTCACCCGACTTTCCTTCTTTGGCGAGTTTGGTCGCTCAACTTTGGACTTTATTTCATTTTCTTTTTTCGCCGGCTTCAAAATAATAAATACCCAGGTGTTACATCGTATTTAGGGTCATTCATGTTGTTAAGACATTTATTTTCGTATTTTTCATGTTTTGAAAACAATTTACATTGGCCTATTTGTCCTAATACTCGTCATTCGGTTAGCGAGTATTTCATTTCTTTTGGGGGTAGTCGTATTTCATGAAAGTTAGAAGAGAACCTACTATTTCTTTAAGTTCAACCAAAGCTGTCTATTTGATGTGATACTACTAAACTTTTTTGGCTTACCCATTTGCTACATGAACTAATTAGTACAAAGTTAACTCCTATCACTTTGAAGTATGTACAATCTATATTGCTAAGAACCTATAAAATAGTTAATGATTAATGAAAGATCTATTAATTCCGTCACAAAACCACACTTATGTACAATCTATATTGCTAAGAACCTATAAAATAGTTAATGATTAATGAAAGATCCATTAATTCCGTCACAAAACCACACTCATTGGTGTTTTATAAAATAGCATCATCACACTTTTAAACTGAAGTTCAAGGAAAACTTAAAACAGAACATTCTGGAAAGGTGAGCCCCCTAAGCATTTCGAGCTACAGATAAGACTTGAAAGTATTATTCTACAAATTACTAAAAGGCAGAAGTACACTACATGAAGTATCAAGAGGCAGAGTAGATATCAAAGAGCAATAAAATGAACATTTCCGATATTTTTTGAGATGCCACAACTTCATTCGTTATAACTGTTGCTTTTGGAGTTGATTCATCATAAAATCTCCTTGAACCACTAATCGGGAACTCTTACCTTTTCATGCCTGATGAGATGTGCAGACCACGTGGGGATGCTTCGATATTGACATGAGATTTAAAGTCTTTACAGTTTGTATGTAAAGAAGTAAGGAATCAAAGGATTAGCAACATATAAAAGGCTAGGTTGTAAATACACTTTCAAGATAGTCTAACTTTAGTAATTAGTCTACAGTTAGACACCAAATGTAGCTAACAGTGAATGTATACACGTTACACTTCTCTTATTATAAATGCTTTGGTAAATAGTTAACGATAAAATACTGAACATGAAAAGTAATATACAAACGCGTCGTATCATACGAGAGCCGTATAATATATGTAGATCATAGATGTACACTATAAATATTTTTTCTTAACCATGTTAATAACGTGGGTGACCAAAGTAGACAATTTTCCGTTTCTGTTTTGTTTTCACCGTCACGTGTAAAGAACCTTCGTCCACCTTCGTTGACAAGTAAGCTCTGTTCTTCATAACCTAATCAACAACACTCGATCGATCTCAAATCAGCAGATAACAATGGCGTTGCAATGGATGATTTTGACGTATGTCGTTGCCGCAGAGGCAGCAATAGCCTTCTTGTTGACTTTGCCCGCCCCAAAGGCCTTGAAGTCCACCATCGTCTCTCTGATTTCACTCATATTGCAGCCATCGATGTTCATCGTCCCCTTTGCTGGATTTCAGCTTCTGGGTTAGCTTACTTTCCCTCATCGATTGCTGTTTTTGTAGGTTTTGGTTGGTGATTTCATGACTTGCTGTAATTTCATGTTTTTGTTGTTGTTGTTGATGTTTTAGATATCTACTGGAAGAACGAGCACAGGTTGATGTGCTCTGGTGAGACCTGTACTGCTGCTGAGAGAGATCGATACGAGAAATCGGTAAAGCTTTTGAATTAACCTAGCATTTGTTAGTTGATTTGCAACATCGATATAAGAAATCTTGCGTTTTGGGGAAGGATTAATCACTTTGATAGGAAGTAGGTGTCCAATTCAAGTGTTTGTTTTTCGATAGGAGTGATTTTAGGGTTAGAGAGGACATATGATTGAAATTTACAACAGCTTCATCTGTTTGTGATCTAATCTAATCAGTAGTTCCAGCATTTTGTGTTCATTTGGTTATGAGGGCTGTAAAGAGTACAGATTGTTGGGATCCTTTACAAAGTTTGAGATGGTTTCATAATAGTACATATTAATTCCATTCCATTTGGTTTTAATTCTTTCATTTGCATTTTGAATCTCTTGTTAGCATTCTTGAATAATTAGGTTCGACTCTCATGATCCAAGTAGCAAGAAGTTCCCATATCTAGTAAATTGCATTGTAATAGCTTTTGATTTCTCATCATTAACGTTATCACCTTGTTTAAAGCTATAAGCATTTATCCATCTCAATTGTAATTACTGAGTATTCTATATGTCGAAGTGAAGATTTCTTGTTTTCAGAGATCCTAATATCCTACCTCTAGGCTCTAACAAGTGACAGGGTTAAGGAGGGGCTAACGGGTGCGGTTGTCCTTTGATTTTTGTAGCTAGCAAAAGTGGTTAACAATATTCAGTACAAGTTATAACTTTTTGCAATTTTGAACCTCAAGAATTTGAGATAATTTTTATAACCAATTTGTAAATTTCATCCTCCCTTAGTAGATAAACTGGCTCCACTTTTATATAAAGCTTATCATTGGTAGAATCTCTCTGGTTCTTTTAGGTTTCTTTATTATCATTAGCATATTTGGACATTTTATTCGTTCCTTCTAATTCAAAAAAAGGTATCTGGGTGGCAGATTAGAGCGCTTAGGAGAATTCTTTGAGAAAATTTTATATTATGGACAAAGTAATAAGTGTTCATGATACGTAAAGTGTACTAATGTAGTCTCCAGTTAGATATTTATTTTTCTTTGATTTTTATTTATTTATTTTAGTCATTTGGTTTTGAATACGTGCTTCGATTTTTTGTCCTCCGTATCTTAGTCCTTATAGGGTGCTTGCTTATTCCAACATGTACCTTTTGATTCTCATGTGTTCGTGTTATCATACAAAACCTAGAGTTTAACAATTTAGATAACCATTTAGGCATTGACTAAATATAATCATATATGCAATAATTTTTCTATTTGTTATCTTGTGGTAATGCCCTCTGTTTGTTGTTTTTCTCTTGCGGTAATGCCCTCTGTTTATATAAGGTACACGGCTAGTCGGCTACGAAAAGGAAACTAGATCAACCCTAAACCATGAAATAGGACCATTCTACTCGACCTATAAAATCCTGTTGACATTTGAAATACCCTTCCTCAAATCAGAGTAGAGATGTAAATGATGCCCAACTTATTACACATAGTAACATGAAGTCTATCCACAAGACTCAGCCTTCAAAATCCTTTAGAAAATTTTAACACCCAGAGTCCCAGACTAGGGCAGAGATGTTGGTGATGCCCAGTCTGTTACATACTTACATATGATTACATGAAGTCTATCTACAAGACTCAAAGTTTGTGATGGTAAACTGGAAATGGAATATGGAAAGTTGGAGCAAGAGCGGGATGCTTAAATCAAGAACTTTAATCTGGAATTGAAACATTGGAGATGGGTCTTAACTCTTAACCTTTTTTTTCGTTGCTTTTTCTTATTTTTAGTCTACTATAAGTAGCTGAAAGTTTACATATTAAGTTGTATTGCTTGTCAAGTTATCAAGTACCTATTATTTGGTAGCAATGTTATTAAACCCGGATGGGAGTTGGGACCACTCCAGGTGGTTAAACCACAAACTGGCTACTTGGCTAGGTCACCAGTCTAGGTTCACCCGCTAAACCACCCCAGAATGGGCCGGCCGGTTATGCTCAAACTATAAGGTCGTTAAATATCCTGCATGTGTTTACATCTGATAGATGGGAAGAACTTTTGGAAACACAACCTCAACCGATGTGGGATCCATCTAAACAGGGATCCAACTTAACTTCAATATAATTTACCTTAAAAAAGCTGGGCTTAAGAATTGAACTACGAACCTTAAAAACTCTCTCACTTAAGACACCTAGCAAGTTCCAAACTAATCTAAAGAACAAAGGTCAAACACACACAAATATATAATGTATATGTGTGTGTAGTTGCATACACAGATATATACACCCATGTATATAAACACACGCATGCATATTAAGAGTAGTCTGGCTTTCACGACTGGTCGCACCGGTTCAACCGATGAACCCCTAGGGTGCGTGGTTCGATATCTGGTCCGGTTTTCAGAACATTGTTTGCTGGGACTAGAATGTGAAGTTGGGAAACAGAATATGCACATCATAATCAGATATCCAAAGAGTCACCAACAAAAGGATCGCTGTAATCTATTATAATTAGATAGACTGTTATATGTTAAAGTTTAAACTTAGGGTAGGTAGTGCATGAGGTCCACAGAAATCTGATTTCCAACTCCAATGTAACTCAGAGATTCAAATTACTGCAAAACGGAACCTTGATACTGCTGTAGATTGGACCAATGTATATTAATTGTTGATACACGTCCTGACTTAATTGTTTGTGCAGATATACAAGGCTCAGAGGAATGTGATTCTGTGTTGTTCAGCATGTCTTCTCTACTGGTACATGATAATATCATGATGCATCAAGTGACAATATCATATGTTAAATGTGGCAAATGGGCGGGTTGGGTAACAAGTGAACTTTTAGTATGGGTTGAACGGGTCAGGTTGGCCTACATTTTGTCCATTTTTTAGTTATTTTATGAACAATTAGAATGTCAACTTATGAAAATGAAATTATTTTAATTATATCTAGTTTTTTAATACATAATAATGATTGGAACTTTATGCATTAAAAATACATTTGGGTGATGTTTGACCCATTTGGCCTGTTTCCTGTTAGGGTAACCTTTTTCTCTGCATTTGCTCGTTTGACCGGTTAGAAATAAAATATATTATGTAACCAGGATCGACCGACTCATACTAAATGGGTCCAAATTGCCACGTGCTCAGTTCACATAATTTGTCCAAAATACATGACTCAAAAACTGGCCAAAACAAATATGTCAGAGCATCCAGACAAACTTTGTGCAATGTCTGCCCATAGTTTTGTGGCACGTGTTTCAAGTCGATCGTTCGTAATGGAATTTGGTTGATGCAGGTGCATCTATCGTGTTTGCAAGTACCACAAGGAGATTCAGAGTATGGAGCAAGTCGAAAAGAGATACAAGGAAGAGTAGCTATAATTTTCAACCGCCTTACCATTACCATGTTTGTATGTCATCTTGGTATTTCACGCCCTAGAGACGCTTTATTTTACCATAAATCCTTAAATTCTGCATGATCGTGTAATAAAAAGAGATTATTAGTATCATCCCTTTGTTCTAGTATAAAGGTGGGTAATTTTGACCTATTTACTTACAATTGGGTTGACTCGGCTTATATAACTATAACTGGGCCAACGGGTGAGATCATGACCATGAAGTTTAGCAAAGGTCAAACGATCCCTCAAATATTTACCTAACACATAAAACCTACTAAATAGCTTTATCCAAAAAGTAGTTTTTGTTAAGGAGACTTGACCCGTATCTAGAATATTACCCGTTGCCCAACCCGACCTGCACATTTTGACATAGTCTGTGTGTCATGGGCCATTTTCTGTTTTAGAATATGGTCAAGGACCATTCTTCCATACCATTCCTATTTTATCATATCTTGTTTGTCTCATCATTGCTTCATACATATGATTCATGCACAAGCCTTAACTCTCATCGCCACCGATAAAAAGAAAATTTGCGGGTGTGGTAAATTGTGTAATTGGGTATGTCTCATGGGTGGGATAACGAGACACTTAAGTTCAAGTTGTTTATGTTTGTAACGAGATAGTAAATATGGGTTGATTTTGTTCGGGTCACTGTGATTGTTTGTCTTTTCTTATTAACGCTTTTAAGTAATTATATATATACTAATTACCAATATTTTTATGCATTATGTGTTGTATAACATGCTTTAGGGGTTGTACCCAACTTTTGTCTTATTTTTTTTAATTAACTTTTTCATTTTAACTCAACAATTTTTACATCTTTTATAATTTAACCCAAATATTATTTTTTTACTTTTACTTTTGGTCAATACTTTTTATATTTTAAACATTTTCGTTTTACATTTCGGTCTATATTTTGCAAGTTAACACGTCGCAGTGTGGTATGTAGTTCAACTTTTTTATGCTTATTTTTTCCCGTTTAACGGTACTGTCGCAACGTGCTGGCCCAAGATCGGCTCAGTTATTGTTTTATATGTTTTACGTTTCGTCTAACGGTGGTGTGTCCTTAATTTTACGTTTCGGTTGGTGGTCGCTAACGGTGGTGTGTGCTTGGTGCTATTTGGCATGGTTTTACGTCCCTCCGGCACCACGGGGGGCTTAATACTAGTTTAAAAGATATATTTGAAATAGTTATAAAAAGATTATATCCGAAGTGTTCTAAACCACAATGATATATGTTAATTCGTGTTCTAAACACATGTATGTGTACGGAACCAGATTCACCTTTGACATTAAGGGCAGCTTCATATAATTATACTATGTTTTATCTTGGTTATATAAAAAAGATTCTACCCAAAAAAGTGTTGTTAGAAAACTTACTTATCAAAATGAGTGATTTAAAAAATATTTATCAAATTGAATGTTTTTTTTAAAAGGCTTTTTTTATCACTCCTAATCTCAGAGAGGATATACAAACGTAATAAGAGAGGATATCAAACCAAATGGCGAATGAACATGAATGAAATCTTTTTCATGTTCGTTCATTAAAAGAACTTGTTAGTATTCATTCGTTTATTCAATAAGCGACACAAATGAACACCAATTAACACAAACGAATATAATGAAAACTAATTAACGAACGCAAACAAACATAACCACGTAAAAAGTATTAGAAATCTAATATGAATGAAAATAAACAAAAGATCACAAACCGGCGTATTAGAACAACATATATGAAAATAAAGGAATGATCGTAAATGAATGCACTTCTGAGCCTTTACAAACGTGCATAAATGAACGAAATCGCGTTCGTTTAGTTTAATCAAACAAAATTTTAGCCATATTGTTTATTTGATTTTTTACTGTCAAAGGTGAATCTGGTGCCCGTGCACATTCATTTGATTTTTTACTCACACGTGTCCCTCTAGATAAAATTATAATTCCCAACTTACCGTAAATATTTATATTTTAATATTATAAAATAAGGGAAGTTAGAATAGAAAGTAATAAACGCATACGAGTTGTTCAAAAAAATAATAAATAAATAAACACAAACGAAATCACAAGATGCCCACGTGTTTTTCGAGGAGATGGGTAAATTTCTTCGCCCTTACGAATCTATACTAATAAACATTTACACTTTTTGACACATGTCATTACTACACTCACTCTTCCATTTATTTTCCCGCCTAAACTAATTATTTTATTTTAAAAAATCAAATAACTAATTTTTAATTTTTTCTCTTTATCTCTCTATATTATAAATCTAAGTTCTTATTAAATCAATAATATTAAAAGATATTTTTTATTAAATAAAAACTAAATACTTTGATTAAAAAATACACGTTTTCAAAAACAAAATTTCTAAAACTATGATTTTTTTCTAAAACAACGAGACCTTTTATAATAATGAAATTATTTTAAAATCATTCTTTTTTATATATAAAATAATTTTACAAAACAAAACCGAAGTCTTTAACAATAAAATATAGATAAAAAATAAATTTTTTATCAAAACAATAATTTTTTATAACGAAAGTTTTGGAAATAATATAAATATCTTATCAATTAATCAAAGTAACTACTTATACGTAATTTCAGTTATATCTTATATCAAAATAATGTTTTACAGTTCCTTATTATTCATTAATAACTATTTAATATTTTTTAATTCAACACGTGTAATACACGGGGTTGTACCCTAGTATAAAATATATAATTACACAAGTTATTATTATAACCATTCAAACCTATGTTTATGACTACATTCGAAAAATAATTACTCAAATCATATGATAATTACGTAAGTTATGTAAATAATTACGTAATTTATATATATTATTATGCGTAGTAAATATTATTTAAATTATATAAAACTAATCACTCAAGTTATATGATATATCACGCAAGTTCTGTTCCTAATTAAATAGTTAATAATCACGCATGTTATATCGCATATCACATATATATATTTTTAATGTTGATTATTATTATTATTATTATTATTATTATTATTATTATTATTATTATTATTATTATTATTATTATTATTATTATTATTGAAAAAAAAAACTATAGCAAGACTATACTCAAATTAAAAATAATCAATTTTATGGTTTAATTTTTTAGAAAATAATATCATTTGAAAAATTATATGCATTTGAAAAAGTTAGGAGAATTTGAAAAAAAGTAAACAATTGTAAGTTATTTTCAAATCTACCATTCAAAAATATTTCATGCCTGAAACTTTAATTGCTTAATTTGAATCATTCATCTCTTAACTTATGGGTAGATATTATTTTTTACACTTCTTAAGAAAACACTGCTTTAGTTCCTTGTGCATTATACAAGTTGAATAAATAAATTATTAAGTAGTTAGTAACAAATATTTATTAATTATAAACGATATCATGAGATAAGATATAACTGAAAGTACGAATGGGTATGCTTATGTGACATCCGTCACCAAAAGGTCCGTCAATTAACGTGGATTTCGTTAACTTTTCTTTGCTCGTTCATCCCTCATCTTTATAAACTATTTGTGTGGATATTATACTTACTTTGTCGTCTTTATTCTTGTGTTCTTATCGTAAACGTATGCTATCCTTAAAACTTTTACAATTTTCATCATCATTATCACTAAATATACCATTTTTATATAATATTATTATCACTAATAAAACCATTTTTAAGTTACAAATATCATTAAATACATTTTTATCATTAATATAACTAACCTATTAAAGTCGTTTTCAACCGAAACAAATTTGGGAAACTCGGGGGTTAAGTGCAGGGACTAAATGTGACATTTTGCCAAACTAGGGCTGGGTATAAATACCCCATTTCCAGCCCTAGCCTCCATTTCATCTCTTCTTCTTCATTTCTTCTTCTTCACCTTTTCTCCTCCTCCTTGCACCAAAACCGCCCATTTTCGTTGCGTTTTCACCGGCAAGACCTCGGCTACAGCTGAGTCTACTCCTTTCTAGCAGGTAGACAACCTTGGTCGTCCCTTTCCTTGCTTGTTTATGGCTGTCCATTTAGGTTTCGGGTGTTCGGGGCCAACCCGAACACATGAGGTTGTGTGGGTGCGTGTGATGTCTTTCTGCGTGTTCTTCTTGCTTGGGTGTGTTTGAAATGTGTTTCTGGAAGTCCTCGTGATGTGAACCTCGTGCTCAGAGCAGCCAAAGGCTGCTCTGCACCTCCTGCAGTCGCGAATTTCAGTTCTAGCGACTGGGTCTGTCATGCGACTGAGCCGTGCGACTGGGTGAGTCGTGCGACTGAGTCATGCGACTGAGTCATGCGTCTGAGTCAATCGTGCGACTGAGTTGTGCGACTGGGTGTGTCGTGCGACTGTGTGAATGTGTGCGATTGAGTCATGCGAGCGAATGAATGTGTGCGATTAAGTCTTGCGACCGAATTTATGTGTGCGATTGTGCGTGTATCGCACGACTGAATGCCAGTCGCACGAATGAAGGTTCAATCGTACGAATGAAGCTGATTCGTACGAATGAAGGTTGATTCGTGCGTATGGATGTTGAATCGTGCGATTGGGTGTTGTGTGGTACGACTGAATGCTGGGTCACACGAATGAAGGTTCAATCGTACGAATGAAGCTGATTCGTACGAATGAGGGTTTATTCGTGCGGATGGAGTGTTAAGTCATGCGTCTGGTCCTGTCATGCGACTAAAGTTGCTGTGTGTGAATTCCTTCTTGTGTGTGGTGTGTGTATGTCGTGTGATGTTAAGGTGACATCGACACGGTTGCCATTGCTAATGACAATATTTAAGTTAACACTAACAAACTTACTAATGTTATTCCGAATCAAATCAACTTAACATCTTACAATTATGAACAACCGATTTGTAACTACTAATATTTACCAAATACTCCCTTAATAACAATGGAACTTTTACACAAATATCAGCAGCAATGGCGACGATGTCTAGTACTTGGATCTACATAAGATCTAATACATGCGTCTGTTTGTGTGTGTTACACACGACCGAACCGATACAACCCGAACCGACCGAACGTTACTATTTACTTTATACATATCATTAATACTTAACAATAACTGTCAATAGGTGTTTGACCGTTCATTGCATACAACATTTGAAAACTTTGATCATTCATACTTACCACCTAACAAGTGAGTTTCGTGGCCCCTTTTTATGCTTATACAACATTTCAATCATTTACAAACATGGGGGAAAAGTATGCTCACCCATTTTCAATACTGTACAACTTACATACAATTTACATACTTGGAATCAACGTGTTACTGTTTTGTGAGTACTTATCTGATACATGCTTGAGTTCCCTATGTGGTACTTTCTTTGCAACTATTTAATTCCAGTGTGGGAACCGACGGATAGGTATTGGTAGTACTACTGGGTTGACACCCCCACCCTTGTTTGTTGGTATACTAGTTAGTACCATCAGTGGCCAGGAACGGGCCCTTGGGTGAATATATTCTGACAAGATCTGTGTGTACGTCATTAGGTTTGGTTGCAAAGCTCATTGTCATGTGATTTTACTTACTTATAACTGTATTCACGGTATTCCACAACATTTACTATACAACATCAATTACTTATTTACTATTTAAACCTGCGAGCTCACCAACAATTTTGTTGACTATTTTGAGCATATCTTTTCAGGTGACAATGCTAATTGAAGATCTAGGTGTGCTGCCTTAGTGGAGACCCTAGGATGCATTTTTGAGACTAAACATATTTGACAAACATTCATTTTGGAACATTGTTGTAGTCTGATTAAACAATTTCATTCTTTTGATACTTGTTCCCGGGTTGTGGGAATTTACATTACAATGTTATCTTCATTTGATTATGTGAATCATTTAACATGTTTATGCTTATGGCTATGTTGTCGTGAATATTGACTAAACACGACACAAGTCTCCTTTGTGTCGGGTGTCGTCATGACACGCTTTATCATCATTTATTATATTGCATCTCTATTGCTTACCATGTGTTATGACGATCCCGTCTCGTTACATCCCCGTGTTTCCGCTTTTAGCGGGGGTGTGACAGATTGGTATCAGAGCCATTGGTTATAGAGAATTAGGCAATACGCTTGACCTATACTATAACCTAGGAACCTTCATGTAGATTTTCATGTTAGGATCTGTGTGCATTTCGTATCTCATGTATGTGTTCCTCTTAACTTGTTCGTTTATCTATCTATTTTATGATCTTTTCACCCTGTGAGGGAGCCCTTATGCTCACTCCTTATGGGATGCTTCTATTGGATCTTCCGTTCCCTCTGCGCGCCGAGTTGGTTTATCAAATCCGGGTATTAAACCCGAAGAGATCTTCACAGATCATGCTATTGCGCTTGACCTCGGACATTGAGATTGATCGTGAGGAGGTTATGTCTGAAACCTCGAAAGAGGAGGAGATAGACAACCTTCGCTAGACTAAAAGTGATTATATGCATGGATATGCAATAGTTATGATGTACTATTGTTGGAACATTACCGATTAATGGTGTGAGAACTACACGACTTGCATGTGATGTGTGGTGACTTTTACGTGTGATATTAACTTGGAATGCTGGACTTTAATGAGTGTTATAGATAATACACTTTGAAATGGTTAAAGCTTATGTGTTTACTACTTTTATGATTAGAAAATGTCGCCTCAAAGAGTTACCCGCAGCAACAGTGGCGGAAGTGAAGCCCCGAGGGGTAGAGGCAGAGGCAGAGGTAGAGCACCAAGAACCAGTGATGGTCCTGCCAGTAATAATCAGGGAACAGGAGACTCTGATATGGCAGTTTTGATCGCTCAACAACTAGTCGCACTGATTCCGACTATAGTGGCCCAAGTGAGCGATGTACTTCAGCAACACCACCCTCACGGGGATGGTGGCAATGATAATGAGGATGGTGGAGAAAGAGGTCAAGGAGTTTGTAATGGGAACCTGACTGGGAACGAGAGTAATTAGGAAACCGGGAATGGTGGAACAACCGGTAATGAGACTGGGGTTGTTAATGCCAGAAGGGGATGTTCGTACAAAGAGTTTGTGGCCTGCAAACTGAAAGAATTTGATGGGAAGGGTGGAGAGATTGCCCTAACCAGATGGCTGGAGAAGATGGAGGCAGTGATCGATATTAGCGAGTGCCTAGCCAGAGAATCAAGTATGCCACGTGTTCATTACAGGGCAAGGCGTTAACTTGGTGGACCACTCAGGTTCAGGCTAGGGGAAGAGAATCAGCGATGCAGATGTCATGGGATGAATTCAAGGCACTGATCACCGAGGAATACTGCCCCCTCAACGAGATGCAGAAACTGGAGCATGAATTCTGGAATCATGCTATGGTGGGGGCTGGGCACGCAGCTTACACTGACCGTTTTCATGAGTTGGCAAGATTGGTTTCACATCTGGTCACTCCGGAATCAAAGAGAATCAAGAGGTATATTTGGGGACTTGAGCCTCAAATCCGAGCGATGGTAACAGCAGCTGCTCCTCCTATGATCCAGAGCGCAATTCTGAAGGCTGGCGCTCTGACTGACGGGATGGTGAGAACAGGGGTCTTGGGTAGAGGAGCAGAGAAAGGATGTCGGGGAAACGAGCCGGTCGAGTGCCGGGAGATTTGACAAAGGGCCAAGACAACCAGGAATTTTGTGGCCGTGACGCAAGGCAAGAGAGAGTATGTTAGGCCACACCCCAAATGTGATAGGTGCAACTATCATCATCCCCCAGGAATGCCGTGCCGGGTGTGCGTGAACTGTAAACGCCCGGGGCATCTAGCAAGAGACTGCAGAATAGCGCCGAATATGGTGGCTCTGGTCAACGCGGTTAACCCCGCCGGGAATGCCAGGGTCTGTTATGAGTGTGGAGGCCCTGATCACTACAGAAACATATGCCCCAGACTGAATCGGGCGCCGGGTCAACCAGGGAACAACCAGCAGCAGGTGATGCCCATAGCTGGAAATCAAGGCCCGACAAATCAAGAAAATACAGCTCGGGGACGTGCATTTGTCATTGGAGCCAACGATGCCTGTCAGGACCCGAATGTTGTCACGGGTATGCACTTACTCAATCATCACTTCACATCTATATTATTTGATACTGGAGCAGACAATAGCTTTATATCTTCTGAATTTGTGCATCTACTTGATTTGAGTCCTAGTAGACTAGAAACTAGCTACTCTGTAGAAATGGCCAATGGTAGGGTTGTTCAGGCCGATGAAATCATTAGAAAGTGCTCGATAGTACTGGAGAACCATGCCTTCGATATAGGCTTGATACCCTTTGAGTTAGGAAGTTTCGACGTGATCGTGGGGATGGATTGGTTGTCGAAACACGGAGCTGAGATTGTCTGTTGGGACAAAGTAGTACGAATCCCCATGCCAAACGGGGAGCTACTCAGGATTCAAGGAGAACGACCTGGAAGAAACCTAAAGCTTATCTCCTGCATGAAAGCACGCCGAAGTTTACGAAAGCAGTGTTATGCGTTTCTAACTCATGTGGTAGAGAAGAAGGAAGAGGAGAGGAACTTGGTAGATATTCCAGTAGTACAGGACTATCCAGATGTATTTCCTGATGACTTGTCTGGTTTGCCTCCTCCACGACAGGTGGAATTTCGTATAGAGTTGGTTCCTGGAGCTACACCGGTAGCAAAGACGCCATAACGGTTGGCACCATCTGAAATGCAAGAGTTATCTAGTCAGTTACAGGAACTACTGGAGAAGGGTTTTATTCGACCGAGTCACTCACCGTGGGGAGCACCGGTATTATTTGTCAAAAAGAAAGATGGGTCGTTCCGAATGTGCATCGATTACCGTGAGTTGAACAAGTTAAGCGTGAAAAATCGGTATCCTCTTCCCAGGATCGACGACCTGTTTGATCAGCTACAAGGAGCTTCATATTTCTCAAAGATCAACCTTCGTTCTGGATATCATCAACTAAGGGTTTTCGAGGATGACATACCGAAAACAGCGTTTAGAACTCGTTATGGGCACTATGAGTTCTTGGTCATGCCGTTCGGGCTGACTAACGCACCAGCTGTGTTTATGGACCTAATGAATTGGGTGTGTAAACCTTACTTGGATAAGTTTGTGATCGTATTCATAGACGATATACTTATCTACTCCCGATCGAAAGAGGATCACGAAGAACACCTTCGGGCAATATTGGAACTGTTACGGGAAAAGAAACTTTTCGCCAAGTTCTCAAAGTGTGAATTTTGGTTGCGAGAAGTGAGGTTTTTAGGTCATGTGGTTAACGAGGATGGGATTCATGTAGATCCCGGCAAGATCGAAGTGGTGAAGAAATGGGATGCACCCCAGACACCTTCAGAAATACGGCAATTCTTAGGATTGGCCGGTTATTATCGTCGCTTCATCGCGAATTTTTCAAAGATCGCGCAACCATTAACATTGCTGACTCAAAAGACAAGAAGTTTGATTGGGGACATGCACAAGAACAAGCGTTCCAAACGTTGAAAGAGAAGTTGTGCAACGCACCTATATTGTCCCTCCCAGACGGAACTGATGATTTTGTGGTGTACTGCGATGCTTCACATCAAGGATTGGGATGTGTACTAATGCAAAAAGATAAGGTGATTGCCTACGGTTCGCGACTACTTAAAGTGCATGAAAAGAACTATACAACTCATGATCTTGAGTTGGGCGCGGTAGTATTTGCACTTAAGATATGGAGGCATTACCTATATGGAACCAAATACATCATCTACACAGATCATAAGAGCCTCCAACATATCCTGGATCAGAAGGAACTTAATATGCGTCAGCGACGTTGGGTAGAGCTTCTTAGTGACTACGATTGTGAAATCCGGTATCATCCGGGGAAAGCTAACGTGGTGGCTAATGCTTTAAGCCGCAAAGAACGCGTGAAACCACTACGTGCTCGAGCGTTGGGATTGACTATTCAAACGAATTTGAAAGCTCAGATCCAAATTGCACAAAGTGGGCATTGAAAGAGGAAAACCTTGCGGGAGAAGAATTCCGAGGGTTGGATAAACAAATGAGTTGCAAGGATGATGGCATACAATACTTCATGGATCGTATATGGGTACCTAGATGGGGAGGTATACGTACCTTAGTCATGGATGAAGCCCACAAGACGTGATATTCTATTCATCCTGGTGCAGACAAGATGTATCACGATCTCAAAGATCTGTACTGGTGGCCAGGCATGAAGAAAGACATTGCTATGTACGTCAGCAGATGCTTGACATGCTCGAAAGTTAAAGCTGAACATCAGAAACCATCGGGATTATTACAGCAACCTGAAATTCCCGAGTGGAAATGGGAGAATATAGCTATGGATTTCATTACCAAACTCCCTAAAACGAGCAGCGGGCATGACTCGATATGGGTCGTAGTGGATCAGATGACGAAGTCAGCTCATTTCTTGCCGATCCGAGACGACTACAAGATGGATAAGTTGGCGAGATTGTACATCAAGGAGGTCGTGACAAGACACGGAGTACCTGTGTCGATTATATCCGACCGTGACAGCCGATTTACTTCACGATTTTGGCAGACACTACAGAAAGCGATGGGCACTCGATTAGATATGAGTACCCCCTATCACCCTCAGACAGATGGCCAAATTAAACAAACTCTGAGGGCGTGTGTAATCGACTTTGGTGGTAGTTGGGACACTCATCTACCGCTGATTGAGTTATCTTACAACAACAGCTACCATACAAGCATTGGATGTGCTCCGTTCGAAGCGTTGTATGGAAGAAAATGTAGATCACTCGTTTGTTGGGCCGAGATTGGTGAAAGTCAATTAACAGGCCCAGAGATCGTTTAAGAAACAACCGACAAAATCTTTCAAATCAAAGACCGACTAAAAGCTGCCAGAGATCGCCAAAAGAGCTATGCCGACAACCGTCGGAAGCCTCTAGAATTCAACGTTAGGGATCGGGTTTTACTCAAGGTCTCTCCTTGGAAAGGAATCGTTCGATTTGGAAAGAAAGGGAAGTTAGCCCCAAGATACGTAGGACCATTCGAGATTACAGAAAGAATCGGTCCAGTGGCTTACCGATTAAGGTTACCACAAGAACTCAGTGGCGTACATGATACTTTCCACGTGTCGAACCTCAAGAAGTGTTTGGCTGACGAATCCCTTCACATACCAATTGAGGAAATCAATATTGACGAAAAGCTTCATTTTGTTGAGGAACCCATTGAGATCATGGATCGAAAGGTCAAGTAATTAAAGCGCAGTAGGATACCAATTGTTCGCGTAAGATGGAATTCAAAACGAGGGCCAGAGTTTACATGGGAACGGGAAGATCAGATGAAACTCAAATATCCACATCTATTCGAGGATGACACTCTTGGACCTAACTCCAACTGAATTTCGGGACGAAATTCACTCAACTGGGGGATACTGTGACATCCGTCACCAAAAGATCCGTCAATTAACGTGTATTTCTTTAACTTTTCTTTGCTCGTTCATCCCTCATCTTTATAAACTATTCTTGTGGATATTATACTTACTTTGTTGTCTGTATTCTTTTGTTCTTATCGTAAACGTATGCTATCCTTTAAACTTTTACAATTTTCATCATCATTATCACTAAATATACCATTTTTATGTAATATTATTGTCACTAATAAAACCATTTTTAAGTTACAAATATCATTAAATACATTTTATCATTAATATAACTAACCTATTGTAAGGATTCCTGAAGTCTGATGCAACTCAAAACAGCTTAAGTGTCTCAGCAAACATGCACTAAGTACTGAAGTGAAGAATGCTTCGGAAGTTTTACACAAAGCATTAGAAAATACTCTAAGTGTAAAATCTTCCGAAGCCAAGACCAATATCTTCCGAAGCCAAACATGAAGTCTTCCGAAGCTTCAGAGACAAAGTCTTCCGAAGCCTCATCCTATGAAGACAGATTTCTTCCGAAGACTTTTAGTACACATGCTTTATCTGATGTACTGTTCCATAAAGCACCTTTTCCGCTGCATCTCTGTAAAGTCACCAACTTACATGAGTTGGTGAAAAGGGTCATGCTTTTGGTAACTGTACATTGAGGTCTTGAGTCTGTAACTTTCCACTTTATGTACTTTATCCTTTTTGTATTGTAAAAGGATGTGAGCTATGGCATGTCATAGTCACAAGGTCAAAAGGCAGATATGCCTTTTGATCCTACAATTGATTTTGTTAGTGTCTAGTCAATTGTATCCAGCTGGCCTTCAAAGTATGGCCGGCTGTAGGTTGTAGTATAAGTATTTCAAGTTCTTGTATCTTTTCTTAATGCTTTGTAACACTTGTAAGAGAACTTGAGAAAGCAATATACTGCCTCCTTGAAACCCAACTCTCTTGTTCTGTCTCTTTACTTACTTGTGTTCTTAGCTTCACCTTGGTTACCCAGTTCACTGTTTGATTAGAGATTAGTTATTCTCCTCATTGTGTGGTTGTGTTGTAATTGTAGTTAAGCCCTTAAACGGTCCTGCAATTGGTATCAGAGCATTCCAGGCTCTTGATATAAGATCTAACCATCTTAAGATCCCTCACAACACACAAAAGCTAAACTCTTCAAATGGCTGCCATCTCTAAGACTGATATGGAGACTGGAACCATGAACAAATCCCCACTGATCACTCTTGATGATTTTGACACCTGGTGCATGAGGATGGAAGGCTTCATCAGGTCTCTTGATTCAAGAATGTGGGAATCTGTTGAGAATGGACCTTTCATACCCAGCACCCCCTCTGCTACTGGTGCTGGTATGATTCCTAAAGATGTGGCCAACTACTCAGATGAAGATAGAAAAAGAGTAGAATTGATAGGAAGGCCATGACTGCTCTTCAGACTGCTCTCCCAAACTCTGTATACAGAGGCTTCAAGAAGTGCAAGACAGCCAAACAGCTGTGGGATGCACTGAAGCTGATGTATGAAGGCTCCTCTGAAGCCAAGGAGAACAAGAAAGATCTTCTGAAGCAGCAGTTTGAAAATTTCACCTTCAAAGCAGGTGAGACCATGACTCAACAATACTTCAGGTATGTTGAGATTGTGGATACCCTAGTGGATGGAGGAGTTCCTCTTGAGAACAGGGACATTGTAAGGAAGTTCATGTCATCACTTCCTAGGCAATGGACACACTATTGTGTGGTGATCAAGAGGACTGAGAACCTTAAGACTCTTACTCTTACAGAGTTGTATGGGATTCTCAGTGGATACCAGATGGAGATGAACATGCAAGGTTCATCTGGCAACTCCAACAATCAAATGGGTTCAGCCCTTCATGTGGTTGAAAGGGACAGCATAGAACCTCAGCATCATCTCTTATGCTACCCTGACAACTCACAAAAGGGTCCTTTCATCACCTTCCCGGAGACACCAAGGGAGAACTTTACTCAAGGAAGCCCATTCCAAGAGACAAGTTCTTCTCAAGCCTTTGTGTCTGCAGATGAAAGCTGTGGGAATTATCTCTTCACTCTTGAAGACCTGGACTGTATCCATCCAGATGACCTGGAATACATGGAGATAGTTCAGCAGATGGCTCTCCTCACTCACAGAGCCAAGAAGTTCTACAAGAGGACAGGAAGAAGATTTCCAAGCAATGCTACCAGCAGCAAGTTTGGGCTGGATAAAAGCAAAGTTAAGTGTTACAACTGTAACCTTATGGGTCACTTTGCCAGGGAGTGTAAGGCACCTAAAACAAATGGGGGCCAAACACAACCCAGACCAAACTTTGCTGACAAAGCTCCTCAAGCTGAGAAGACAAAGCAACATGCTGCTGTTGCTGTTGAAGAAGGAGGCTTTGACTGGAGTTTTCAGGTGGAGGATGCTTCTCCAAACCAAGCACTGATGGCTGACCATGATGAAGCCAAGGTATTGGAACATCTTTGCTCCCCTGAATGCATTGCTAAAGTAAATAGATACAGGTCCTATAACCTAGAGATGAGATCTGATCTTGAGTCATTAAACATATTAAAATCTGATTTTAGAAAGTCTGAAAATGATTACAAGTTAAAGATAGAAGACTTGGAGAAAACCATTTCAGTACTAAAACATGAACATACAGATTTCAGAACTCAGATCCAAGATCTCATCACTAAGTTAACTGAGTGCCAGGCTGAGCTTGTGATCAGCAAAGCCAAGGCAGAGAAAAGTGTTCTTGAAGAAGAGACCTTCAAGAACATGATATCCTCATCCCTGCACAACAAGGTTTGTTATCAAAACAGACAGGGACTAGGATCAAATGAGATAGCTCCTCCACACACAATCTTGTCTGTAAGATCTCCTAGGTGTGGAACTTGTGAAGATGAGCTTCCTCTCATAGATCCTGTAAGTGAGGATGATGAAGAAGTGATAGTGAAGAATTCCTCTGAGAAGAGTGAAGAAGAGGATTCTCCAAGGGCCACTATCCTTCTGAGGAGAAGAAATCAACTGGGATGACCAAGTCCAAAGAAAGAACTTGATCAGAAAGAGCAAAAGAAAAGCAAAGAAAGCTCAAGAAATCAAGGCTACTTTTGATGCTAAGCAGAAACAAGTTTTTATCTCTGCAGGTTTCAAAGTAGTAAGGACTGAAGACATCAACCAAGACTCCTTAGCTAAGAGTCATGGTTCTTGTTCAAATCATCTCAGTGCCAAGAAGAAGACTGATTTGCTGTGTACCACTGCTGCACAGCCTGGACCATCAAACTCCAAGAACAGTTCACAGCCCAAGGGAACTGTCTCAGCATCTACCAAGATGAAGATGGAGAGGGGATGTGACCAAAGTCAGTCTTGTTCTCAAAGGGAGACTTCTTTGAAGAAGATAATGTTATGTGTCATGTGTGAAAGTACTTCTCACATTGCTAAGGATTGCCCATACAATCCTAAAAGTACTGTCCACATGACTAAAACAAAGACTTCAAAGAGTCTCAAGAAATCTCAAGCTTCGGAAGGAAAGTCTGTTTCCTTCGGAAGCTCCAAATCAAAGAAGGAGGTAAGTGGAAAATTACCTTCGGAAGCAAAGTTGGTCTCGGAAGAAAGGAATTCTTCCGAAGCACTAAAGTCTGCTGCAGTGACTGTAGACTCTTCCGAAGGATCAGTCATCAAAACTTATGAAGTTCTAAAAGCTTCTAAGGTTTTGAAGGTCAAGTCCAAGACTCCAAAGGTGGTGTGGAAGTCTAAGAAAGACCAAATGACTGAGGTTTCTCCATCAACAACAGCTGAAGATCCCTATAGTACAACCATAGGATCTATTACTGTTGCATTACCTTCTTTACTGTTAATGAGCCCAAGACAAGTAAGGCTTGGGTTTCAAATGTAACTAATCATCTTCTCTGTGCAGGAACAGCTCAAGACCAACAGGAATGTTGGATAATTGACAGTGGCTGTTCCAGGCACATGACTGGCAATAGGTCTCTACTCCACAATTTTGAGAGGATTGATGGAGGACCAGTTGCTTTTGGAGGAGATGAAGGTGGTTACATTTCTGGAAGGGGCAAGGTCACAAATGGTAAGCTCAGCATTGAGAAGGTAAACTTTGTCAAGGAGCTTGGGTACAATCTTCTGAGTGTATCCCAATTTTGTGATCAGAGTCATAACATGCTCTTTACTGAGCATGAGTGCATTGTTCTCAAACCTGGTGTGGTCATTCCTCATGAGCATATCCTGCTCAGAGCCCCCAGGAAAGGGAACATGTACAAGATGGATTTGCAAGAAACATCTCCCTCAGGAGAAGTTTCATGCTTTCTATCTAAAGCAAATAGTGATGAGTCTTTCCTATGGCATAAAAGAATGTGCCATGTAAACTTTAAGAACATGAATAAATTAATTAAACATGATCTGGTAACTGGAATGCCAAAGAAAGAGTTTACTAGTGATGATCATTGTGTGGCATGCCTGAAAGGGAAGCAACACAAAGTATCTCACAAGCCTAAGGAAAAGAACTCCATCACTACTCCCCTACACTTGTTACATATGGATCTCTTTGGCCCCACCAGTGTAATGAGTTTAGGAAGGACCTCTTACTGTCTGGTGATCACAGATGATTTTACAAGATTCACTTGGGTCTTCTTCCTTAGAACTAAGGATGAAACCCCTGAGATTCTGAAGAATTTCATCTTAAAAGTTGAGAATCAATGTGATCACAAGGTCAAAACCATAAGATGTGATCAAGGAACTGAATTCAAGAACCAAATCCTTGATGCATTTTGTGATGAAAAAGGTATTACAAGACAATATAGTGCTCCCAGGACTCCTCAGCAAAATGGAGTTGCTGAAAGGAGAAACAGGACACTTATTGAAGCTGCAAGAACTATGTTGTCTGACTCTAAACTGCCTATCACCTTCTGGGCAGAGGCAGTCAATACTGCTTGCTATGTGCAAAACAGAGTTTTAGTAGTTAAGACACATGGTAAGACTCCTTATGAACTTTGGCACAAGAGGAAACCTTTCATTGGTTTTCTCAGGTCATTTGGATGTCCCTGCACCATCTTGAATACCAAAGATCAAATTGCCAAGTTTGCTGAGAAATCAGATGATGGACATTTCATTGGATACTCTTCTCAAGCTAAAGCTTATAGAGTATACAATCTCAGAACTAGAATTGTTGAGGAGTCAGCCAATGTGACTTTCAATGAGCACACTCCTTGTGTGGCTGGTTCTGGTCCGGATTGGCTGTTTGATCTTGATTTAGTTACCAACTGTTTTAACAAATCTTGTGAGCATGTTTCAGGATCTGCAGAAAATCTAAATACAGGTGATCCTGATCCAAGATTTGAGCTAGGAAGATCTTCAACTCATACATCTTCAGCTCCAGTTGGAACTACTTCAGCAAATGAGGTTTCTATCAGCACAACAATGACAAATTCAGCTGATACATCTGGCATGCCTTCAAATTCCAGCTCAGAGGCCTCTCAACCAGATAAAGATACCTCACTTGTAGAAGACAACAATGGTGATGGTGATAGTGATCAGGAATTCCTTGATGCTAATAACCACACCATAGATGACAACATCAATGATGTCTCACACTCATTGGATCAAGTTAATCTTGATAAGTGTGATAATGTGGAGGGTGAATCTTCAGGACCAGATTTAAATTTCTCAAATTTAGATCTTTCCCAGCAACTTGCTGTGATCCCTCAGCTAAGGATCCACAAGTCTCACCCCACCACAAACATCATTGGAGATGTTGTCACAGGGGTAAGAACAAGAGGACAAACCCATGAAGCAAATGTTTGTCTTCACTCTTGTTTCTTATCTCAGATAGAGCCCAAGAAAGTTGATGAAGCTCTAAAGGATGGAAGTTGGGTTGAAGCTATGCAACAAGAGCTGCTTCAATTCAAAAGGCAGAAAGTTTGGAACCTTTGTCCTCTTCCTCATGGGAAGACTACCATTGGAACCAAATGGGTTTTTAGAAACAAGAAGGATGATAGGGGAATCATCATCAAGAACAAGGCAAGACTAGTTGTTCAAGGATACACACAAGAAGAAGGGATTGACTACACTGATGTCTTTGCTCCTGTAGCAAGACTAGAAGCTGTTAGGATATTCCTGGCATTTGCTGCATCCAAGAACTTCAAGGTCTACCAACTTGATGTAAAGTGTGCTTTCTTATATGGAGTGATTGATGAGGAGGTTTATGTCAAACAGCCACCTGGTTTTGTAGACCCTGATCATCCTGATTATGTCTGCAAGCTTGACAAAGCTCTTTATGGGCTGCATCAGGCACCCAGAAAGTGGTATGAGACACTATCTAAGTATCTCTGCAAGCATGGATACAGAAGAGGTACTATAGATGGAACCCTCTTCATCAAAGGACAGGGAAATGACTTATTGCTGGTTCAAGTATATGTTGATGACATCATCTTTGGTTCAACTAATCCAAAGCTCTGCAAAGACTTTGAGAAGCTGATGAAGGACAGATTTGAGATGAGTTCAATGGGAGAACTCAACTTCTTTCTGGGAATTCAAGTGAAGCAAGTTGAAGATGGCATCTTCATAAGTCAGTCAAAGTATGTTCAAGACATACTCAAGAGGTTCAATATGACTGATTGTAAGATTGCTAAGACACCCATAGCCAGAAACCACTCCCTTGGTCCAGATCTTGAGGGGGAGTGTGTAGATGAACACTTATACAGGGCTATGATTGGGTCTCTTATGTATCTTACAGCTAGCAGGCCTGATATCATGTTTGCTACATGTATTTGTGCAAGATATCAAGCCAACCCTAAGATGTCTCACTTAATCACTGTGAAAAGGATTTTAAGATACCTCAAAGGTGCTTCAACACTTGGTCTATGGTATCCAAAGAATCCAAATTTCAATCTGTATGCCTATACAGACAGTGATTATGGTGGTTGCAATATGACTGCAAAGTCTACATCTGGGGGATGTCAATTCCTTGGTGGAAGGGTGGTCTCATGGCAATGCAAGAAACAATCCTGTGTGTCTGCATCAACTGCTGAGGCTGAATACATTGCTGCTGCAAGCTGCTGTGCTCAAGTGCTTTGGATTCAAAATCAGATGCTGGACTATGGATTTAACTTCAAGGAGACTCCTATCCACATAGACAACAATAGTGCTATCTCTATCACTGAGAACCCTGTGCAGCACTCAAGGACCAAACACATCAACATCAGGTATCATTTAATAAGAGATAACTATGAAAAAGGATTAATTAAACTAGTCAAAGTTCATACAGATGAACAATATGCTGATCTGTTCACCAAAGCTTTTGATGAACAGAGATTTAAGTATCTGATATCAGCTATTGGGATGATTAACTTTGAGTAGACTTTTTATTAAAACTAATTCTAATTATTTCTTCTTAAAATATGTGTGTCCTAAGTTGTCTAGTTCATCACTTTCATAAGCTCATGTTTTCTTTGGATGTAAAATTCTTTTTGAAGACTTTCCTTAGATTCTTGAAAATTTCTGATACTTCGGAAGATAAAGATTTTATCTTCGGAAGAAAAACATGTCTTTAAAATAAATAACTGTCTAAGAGATTTTACCTTCGGAAGAAGTAAAGTTCATCTTCCGAAGCTTAAAATTCTTATCTCAGACACTTATCTATTTTCAAGAACCTTTTCCTTCCGAAGCAAAATTAACCTTCGGAAGCTTTGTTTATTTTCATACAAAGCATTCAAAGGTTTATTTCTCTTCCGAAGCATAAATTATCAAGACTCTCAGGAAAATCTTCCGAAGCCATTTTAGCTTCGGAAGCTTTTTAAATCAAAACTTCCGAAGACAAATAAACTTCGGAAGCTTTTCGAATTCCAAGAAAACTACTTTTTGAGCAAAAGTAAACTACTTTTTCAGAGGTGGGACCGACTTTCGGATTTCAAAGTTTATCCTCTTTCATTAACTTTGGTTCAAATCCCTTTTCATATAAATACCCAACGGTTCCCCCTCTTTCCCACTATCTTCCTCAATTCTACTGTTTCTCTAACCTAATTCTCTAAACCGCCTTTGCTTTCTACCTTTCTTCACCCTTAAGCTTCTAAATGGCCAACCTTAACCGCAGAAACAACCCTGATTTCTCCATGCAACTACACAGGCAACATAATCAAGTTGCTCTGTTAAGCTCTGAGAAAGATGCAAGTTTCTCAGAGATTTGCCAATTCTTGACTCTGTCAAACTACTTCACCTCCCTGACCATTGATCCTCCTCTATATGAGGATCAGTTGCTTGAATTCTGGAAGACCTGCCAAGAGGTCATTATGGATGGGGAGAAGGCACTGTCTGCCACAGTGCAAGGAGGACAGTCTTCATCACTCCGGCCATCATTAACCAACATCTACAGCTGGATGATGAAGAAGGTGAGGTGTCCTTCCAAAAGAAGCTGTAAATCATTCTTTTGAGCAGATGGGCTATGAGGGAGATTTCTCTGTAAAGACCTTTAGGAAAGGGAAGGTCTCATCCCAATGGAAATTCCTGCTCCATGTGGTTATCCACAGCTTGTCAAACAAGCATGGTGGATGGGACCAGATTCCTGAGGATCTCTCCTTCATAGTTCATGGAATGGTTCAAGGGGTCAAGTTCAGGTATTCACAATTTGTTTATACTAATTTACTTGCAAACTTAGACTCCTTAGAGTATTACATGTTTCCTAGATATGTTCAACACATTCTCAACTGTGAACTGGGCTCACAGTTGAGGGAAACAGGTAATATTCTTAAATTGGGACAGATGAAGCCCGGCATCTTTAAAATAATGAAGAAGCCAACTGTAGGCTTCTCTGGGGTAGAAACAGCCCTAGTCCCAAAAATGTTAGAGCTCATTGCTCAAGGTGACAACCTAGCAACACAAGCTAGTGTTGAACCCACACCTCTTTTGTCCCTACCATTAAAAAGACCAGAAATCACCCTCACCTACCAAAGAAAATCCAAACGAACCCCTGCTCAGACTATTGAGTCTGTGCAGGCCCCCAAATACTCAACCTTACAGGAAGAAGTGGACACTAGAGCTCCCACTTCTCCTGAGGAGCAAACCACTCCCATTACTTCACCTATCAGGGCTGAGGTTCCTCAAGCTCACCCTGATGAGCTCAATAGCCCAACAACCTTAAGCCTTCACTCTGAGTCTCAACACTCAAGTGGACAACCTTCAGGGGACAGCTACCATCCCCAGCCTTTGGATCTCAACCAACCAATTCCCAACCTATCCTTTTACACTGATGAAGACTTAGGATTCAGTGAGTACCATGAGTCTCTCTTCTCCTCCCCTACTCAAAGAGAGATGAGTACCTCTGACTCTCCTCAGTCTATCCCCCATCAGTCACCTATTACTGAGGTGGACACTTCTGAACCTGTTCAGGATGTCCATATGGAAGAGGCTCTCACTTTTGAAAGTGATTACATCATTAAGACCTCAACCATGGCAACTCAGCCCATTGGCATCTCAACTGAGGCTGCCAGTGAGCAGAGGAAAACCAGCAGCCAAGAAACTCAAGCTGGTGGTGAGAGAGAGGACTTTGGTCCAATCATCTCATCCCCCAATGAATCTTCTGATGAAGATGAGGGGAATTTGAGGCTAAAGGTGCAAAAACTGTCAAAAACATGCACCTATTTAGTCTCTAAGGTTAGTCACTTGGAATCTCAGGTGACTACCTTACAAAACAGGGTCAATGATCAGCAACTCCAGATTTCATATCTGCAGGAAAAACTAGCTGGGAGACCTTTAAGGAGAGCTCAACCAGGAACACAAGAACCTGTGGAAGTGATTGACTTATCCTCCAGCTCACCTATGCAAGTGGGTGATGCTACCAAAAAGGGGGAGAAAGTTGTTACAACCACAGAACCTGGGAGTTCTTCAGAGAGAATGGACATAGAGGACTCACCATCCTCACTTGCTGTTGTGCATTCTCAGCAACTTCCTCAAGTTCACATTAATGTGGACTCTATAGACTCTCTCATCAGGAGTCTATTTGAGGAAGGCATACCAAGGGCTGTCTCATCTCCACCACTGGGAACTAACAATCAAATCATAAGGTGGAGGTATGATGATGACAGAAGAGCCCTCATACTTCAAAGAGTTCAAGGCCAACAAGAAGTTTTTCAATTCCAAAGCCTGAGCTTCTATGAAAGACTGGATTTAGTCAACCTGCCACTTGTCAATCCAAGCAATTCAAGACAAGCTGACAGGCTGGCTCAAAGAATCCAAGACAGGATCATGGCAGAGTTCTCTCTAAGAAGGAGACTTAGGGAATCAGGCAATGTCATCGGTCAACTGGATGTTGAGGTGGACCCTAAGATTAGTTTCATAGGGGAAACCTTGACTGAAGGCCCAGTGACAGAACCTGAGACCCCTGTCTCATCATCAACAACTGCTGCTGAGGTCCAAACTCCATCTGAGACACCTGCTGGTGAAGGTGTTTCTCAGCCTCTCTCTGGCCAGAGCATGGAAGCTACTCCAAGCAATGAAGGCCAAGCTTCAATCCACCCTGAGTCACAAAGGTCTGTTGGTGACAAAGGGAAAAGGATAATGACTCCTGAGGAAATTGAGGAGGAAGAGAGAGAGAGGAAAAGGAGACTAAGGGGAGAAAGTTCCACTGGGTCATCTAGCTTCATGCAAGCTGCAATCAGGGCTGCCCCCAGACCAAATACTCAGGATGATGAGTTAAGGGCAGTCAGGATTACCTACTTACAGACCAGGAACTATGATATTGATGAGATCATCTCCCTCCCCTTAGAAGAACTGAATGAACTGGCTGACAGAGAAGTGTCAAGAGAGTTGAAGGAGAAAGAGGATGCAATGATACTTCTCCAACTCAAAGAGGAGAAGAGACAGAAAAGACTTTACAAGCATGCTCCTACTCTCTCACCAGTTCAAGAAAGTCCTGCACAGGAAGATGTGGCTCCACAAGAACCTCAGGTAGATAAAGAGGAAGATAGGATCAAAATGATCAACTACCTGAGTGCCACAGGCTTCTATCAGGCAGATGCACTTCTCCCTTTGTCCTATGACTTCATTGAGTTGAGTATTTAAAGCAACTTGAACTTGAGTTAGTCAAGGAAAGAAAGACAACCAAAAGGAAACTAAGGGAAGAAGCTGCAAAGTCAAGGGCCACCATTCAAAAGAATGCAAAGAAGTCTGCTGACAGACAAAGAATGGTGAGCTTCTTGAAGCTGTATGGATTCTCCGGAAGGAGACTTGGCCCCATGTCTCTATCCACTATGGATGAGCATATTAGGGTGATCAAGCAGAAGATTAAGAGTGGAGAACTTATTGACTTGCACTCTCTTCCAAGTCAAGTCCCACCTGAAGTGGAGGTCAAGTTTGAGCAACCAGAGACACCTCAACCAGCACCTCCAGCTGAGCCCCAGCAAGCTTCATCTTCTGATCCTAGGCAGGGTCAAACTCCCTCTCCTTCTGAACCTGTGAGGGAGGAACACCCAACTGAGAAAGACACTGATGATCAACATGGTGCTGCAGACCAGTCTTCTCAGTTAAAGACAACCAAGAGGAAGAAGAGGATGGCTTCTAAACCAAAGACAAAGAAGAAGAAGCCAAAGTCATCTACCTCTGCACCTCAGGCTGAATCAGATCAACCTGAGGAAGTGCATGATGAGGCAGCCCAATCAACTCCTATTCAAGTGGCTCCTCTAACTAGTGAGACACCCATCTTGTCCTGGACTTACTCTACCAATCCAGAGAGATGGACTGTTATCAGAGATCAAGGTGTTGAGAATGTCTACTCATGGCAAGACATAATCAACTTACCTCTGCATGATCTCTTTGAGATGAGAAGATACTATGAAAGTCTTGATGATCCTGACCATCTCATGAAGAAAGGAATGGTCCTGATTGTACTGAAGACTACCAACATTTGAAGATCTTCTAAGTGTTTGGTAGCATCAGCCTAGGGGGAGTTTGTAAGGATTCCTGAAGTCTGATGCAACCCAAAACAGCTTAAGTGTCTCAGCAAACATGCACTAAGTACTGAAGTGAAGAATGCTTCGGAAGTTTTACACAAAGCATTAGAAAATACTCTAAGTGTAAAATCTTCCGAAGCCAAGACCAATATCTTCCGAAGCCAAACATGAAGTCTTCCGAAGCTTCAGAGACAAAGTCTTCCGAAGCCTCATCCTATGAAGACAGATTTCTTCCGAAGACTTTTAGTACACATGCTTTATCTGATGTACTGTTCCATAAAGCACCTTTTCCGCTGCATCTCTGTAAAGTCACCAACTTACATGAGTTGGTGAAAAGGGTCATGCTTTTGGTAACTGTACATTGAGGTCTTGAGTCTGTAACTTTCCACTTTATGTACTTTATCCTTTTTGTATTGTAAAAGGATGTGAGCTATGGCATGTCATAGTCACAAGGTCAAAAGGCAGATATGCCTTTTGATCCTACAATTGATTTTGTTAGTGTCTAGTCAATTGTATCCAGCTGGCCTTCAAAGTATGGCCGGCTGTAGGTTGTAGTATAAGTATTTCAAGTTCTTGTATCTTTTCTTATGCTTTGTAACACTTGTAAAGAGAACTTGAGAAAGCAATATACTGCCTCCTTGAAACCCAACTCTCTTGTTCTGTCTCTTTACTTACTTGTGTTCTTAGCTTCACTTGGTTACCCAGTTCACTGTTTGATTAGAGATTAGTTATTCTCCTCATTGTGTGGTTGTGTTGTAATTGTAGTTAAGCCCTTAAACGGTCCTGCACCTATTAAAGTCGTTTTCAACCGAAACAAATTTAGGAAACTTGGGGGGTTAAGTGCAGGGACTAAATATGACATTTTGCCAAACTAGGGCTGGGTATAAATACCCCATTCCAGCCCTAGCCTCCATTTCATCTCTTCTTCTTCATTTTCTTCTTCTTCACCTTTTCTCCTCCTCCTTGCACCAAAACCGCCCATTTTCGTTGCGTTTTCACAAGCAAGACCTCGGCTACAGCTGAGTCTACTCCTTTCTAGCAGGTAGACAACCTTGGTCGTCCCTTCCTTGCTTGTTTATGACTGTCCATTAGGGTTTCGGGTGTTCGGGGCCAACCGAACACATGAGGTCGTGTGGGTGTGTGTGTGATGTCTTTTTGCGTGTTCTTCTTGCTTGGGTGTGTTTGAAATGTGTTTCTGGAAGTCCTCGTGATATGAACCTCGTGCTCAAAGCAGCCGAAGGCTGCTCTGCACCTCCTGCAGTCGCGAATTTCAGTTCTGGCGATCCCGTCATGACACGCTTTATCATCATTTATTATATTGCATCTCTATTGCTTACCATGTGTTATGACGATCCCGTCTCGTTACATCCTCGTGTTTCGGCTTTTAGCGGGGGTGTGACAGCTTATAAGTAATAAGATAATGATATCATATTTTTAAACTTTTATTTGTAAACCATTTTTTGTTTTTTTCAAAAAAAGAATAAAATTGAACTTTTTTTCAAACAAACCGTATTTTTTTAAATATCATTTGTAAACAATTCCTTATTAATACTGCAAGTATTAATTATTTTGGTTTATAATAAAAAAAAACCACCGATTTTAAAATATATATATTATTTATAAAATTGGTTTTTTTAGAAATTACATTTACGTAAAAACCTTTTACTTAATTTATTAAAATACTATTTTTAATCTAAAAAAGTTAAATAGCATCATTAGTAGTTAATATAATTATTTAATAATCAAGAGTATGGGAAAAAATAGAATCAAGATGTCTACGATTGTGCCTGTGTTCACTTAAAACACTGTTTTATATAAACTACGTTTCATTCATGTTAAAAAGCATCTTCATGTAGTTAGTTGAGGCGCATGCTATCACACTACAACCAATGGTAGAAACCTCAAGACAAACGAAGATGGATGGATTGTTCATGACATATGTTATTTAAAACGTTAAAATAATATTAAATGCAAATTCTGTAACTTATAAATAACCAAATATTGTTTTACAACCATACATGTTCAAATATAATATACATATTATCTTTATTATCTACGGCCAAATCCTAGTTGTAATGATTCAAGATGTACTACTAAGCAACATTTACTGAAATCATATGGAAAAATAATATAGTCAGTTAAAAAATTAGTCGGTGAGTAAACATTGATTTGCATACATGGATATATTGATTTTAAATGATTGAAATAATTCAATTCTTATGACATGTCAAAACTTATAAGACAAAGGTGTAACATATAAGACAAACAATGCACAATCAAACCTAGTGACTGGATTGACTCGATCCGTAGATAAAGTCTTAATGAATAAGGCATATCGGTTTTATTCATGCTTGAATAATCAAATAGGATGGGTTTATCAAGCCAATAGATCTATTATTGTTCATGTGGTTTTAATAAATTAATAATTATATTAGAATAAATGTATATTTAATTATGAACACACATTGAAAGTAGTAACATAACATAAAATGAATTGAATTTGAATAAAATAAATAAAAAAAATGTTTAAATAGGTTCACATGATTTTTCTCAAAACTACAAATCATAAAAGAGACTATAAATACTCACTTGTTAATTGCAAATGATGAAATAATAGAATGCTAAACTAGACACCAAAGATTTCCGCGTAAGTTAACCTAAGAATGGTGTCTTAAGTTAGATTAATAACATGTTTAAAGTGCTAAAGTTGGTTTGAGAACTAGGGTTTCAAATAGGGATTTGAATTTTCTAATAAGTGATTTAAAAATATGATAATTAACTATAAAGTAATAATAATTGAATAGAGAAATAATGTTAACAATAATTTAAATAATAAAATATAATGATTTAATAAATGATTAAGAATGAGTAGTTTTTAACTGCTTAATAAAAAAGTCTTGAAATAATAAAGTGTGTAATTTTATCAAAAATAATTAATTTAATAATTAATTGCGTCTATACTTATTAATAAAATAATATCTTTAATGTCATGTGTTCTTTTCTTAAGTCTTCATTTCTTTGATTTCCTGCCTAAAAATTTATCTATCATTATTCTTAGTTATAATTCATTTGAATAAAATCAATTATTGCTATAATTACAAATAATTTTTTTTTCCTTAAATAGTGTATATAGAATATTTATTTACCAAAATAGGTGTTTAAGGAAGTGTTTCTTTTTCTCACTATAATGCTATTGGTTAAATTTATTTCAATTTAAAATAATATTATTTAAAAAGAGTCAAATCCAAAGGTTAATAAAATTATAAAACCATTTGGTTCATATGGCGTAATTAAAAACAGAAAGTTTTCAAAAACTTATTTTTTTTTTTTTAATTCATTCAGACTTAATTTTTAAATCGTCTTTTTATATAGAAAAGTTGAATTTTTTTCACTATAATTTTGTTTCAATTTCACACAAAGTAGGCACATTTGTTTTTTAATTCTTATTAATAATATGTATTTTTTAAAATGTTTTTAAGTAGCTTAAAATATGTAATAAGAAAAACTATTTTTAACAAAAATGCATTCTTTAAAAATATTTTATATAAATATCATGACGAAATAAAAAAAAGTTAATGGTTTATTTTTATTTTAGAAATGCATTCTTTGAATGTAATCATCAATTACCGAGGGCATGTATGTTGCTAATAGACTCCTAACAAAAATTAGGATAGAAACGAGTCACGTCGTCTCGTGAGCTACTCGGGACCGACTCACTGAAAACTCTAACTAAGCTGAGTTTAAACAAGCTCGAACTCATTTAATAAACGATTTTGAGCCCGAGCTTCATATGTCGAGATCGAGCCGGCTCGCAAGGCGAAACTACCGTTGTATGTATATGATGTTTATTTTATCTTTTATATATACTTATATAAATGATTATTACTATATATAAATTTATGTTTAAAATAGTTATATAATATATATCGTTATTTAAAAAAAAACATAAACCACTTCATATCATAAAAAGAAATTTTTATATACGAACACATATTCTATAAAGAGACGTTAAAAAAATACTGATGAAAGAGTATCAATATTTTCGTATAAGAGAACGTTATTCAAAAAGTTTTAAGAAAACCTTTATAAAAAGAACTATAAAACATTTTTCAAAATCATGCCAAATGTTAAATTGGTTTTTATTTTATTAAAACTTTCTTTTAACTTTACTTGAATAACATTATTAAAAACAGAACTACTTTTATCCAATCATATTATGCATAAGAAAAATTAACTTTCAAGTGTAATTAATTGTGTTTGAACTCGCAATGATCAAAAAAACATTTCTAATCAATGTATTTGAATCATTTGATCGATGAGTTGCAACATAGTTAAGTTTGAATGAGATTATTCGGTTTCGATTTGAACACACAATATCATCATGATTAATCGAAATGAAACTGATTCTACATTTGAATATTATGTAATAATGTTGGAAGCGATTTTATTGGGTTAAATCGAACGGATTTAGGTGTTTTGGCTGTTGCCGGAGGTTGGTACTGGAAATAGGGGGTCGGGGTTGAGGGGGGGGGGGATTGGGTTTAAATGAATTTACACATTATCCCACTGAAGTTTATAATGTTATTAATTTACGTAAAAAGTTTTGAATTAAGTTTTAAACTTTACAATTTCAACCCCAACGTTATTAAAACCCTAATTTTGAAATAATATACTTATTAGTTTTATAAACTTTTTTATTTAATTACTTTTTAATTAAATTAATAAAATTTCATATATGGTGATATGACTTTATAAATTTATAAAAACTATTTTATAAATAAAAAATTATTATTAATTAAATTATGACAAAAATAAAGTGTTAAACATAATAATCTAATAAATGATTAAATAATACCTTTTATTACATGAATAATCCTAGTGGATTTCGTTTTACCATACAACATGAAGATTAAGATTAGGTTGGACTCACCTTAGATTAGTGTTTATATTATGTTTTAAATGTAATAGGATCTATGTTAGATTACTTAGTTTAATCTTTGTATTTTGTATTTTGCTGCCCAACGAAACTATGAGCGAAACTGTAATAGTCAGCTGACCAGGTTCACCCGGCGAAACTCTGTTTCGTCGCCGGGCGAAACTAGTAATAGGCATGACAGTTTGCTGACCAGCGAAACTGTCAGCTAAACTAGCTTGTCTGTATATAGTTTTGATTCTATCTTTGTAAGGACCTTGCAAAACCCTACTTCGAAATATTATTGTTGCAAGTCTGTAATGGTTGGCTGGAAGTTAATAAAATTCATTTTGAGCCTTTCATCTTGTTTGTGTTTGATTTGTATTCATTATATTTGAACACTTTTGATGATATTTCATTGTTGTGTGATTATCATTGATGTTTGTTAGTGGATTTTGAACAATTTGATCAATCAGTTGTATTGTTTATCGATCAAATAGACCAACACAACCAGAGAAAATGTTACACACGCCTCTTAAAAAACCCATCAGCATTCGATCCTAACCCCTAGGTCTTGGTTTTATGCTACATTTTTTTCTATTTAACCCTTTCTTTGACGCAAATATAATATATATTTGTATTTTTTCTAAAATCATTTAGTTTTTACTTTTAAAAGTATTTTGAAAATTGACTATATATTATGATGTATTTATTTTTATTTATTTTATTAATTATTTTGGTTTTCCTTATATGTCTTTTATTACATTTATGTTTTGTTTTAATTTCTTTTTCTAATATGCAAGAATTTTCAACCCTTGCGCGAAATAATCATACAGAGATGAGATTATCACGTAATTTTTTTGTAAATATCAAATATCATATCGACGGAAAAGAAGAAAATCCACACAGCAACGTGCATGTTTCAATCTTAGTTTGTGATACTTTTTATAGTGCTAAAATCAAATGTTAGAACACTTTCCATACTTTTACTTTTAGAACACTTTTTTTTATCACAAAGGGTTTGTAATGTTAGCAATTTCTTTCATATTTCTGATCGTCGTCCTCTATGATAATTCATCTATGATAATGCTCTTACTTTTTATTTTTTTATTCTGTAAATAAAACCTAACATAAAAGTGAAAATCATATGGTTACTAGATAATCTTTCAACTATTTTCAGCAAAGATTTTAAGCAATTTTGAATTTTGCTTGATTGGATTGAGGTTCAGTAACTGATCAATGATAGCAGCGGATATTAGGGACTGTGATACTTTTTCATCGATTACGTAGCATCAATCGATAATCCTTAATCTTCTCTAATAAAACAAAGAACGTTTACCATTCATCTTCTCATACCAATTTTACCACATATTATTAACATAGAAAGTCAACTATTCGATAATGATAATAAAATACTAATGTTATTGTTCATACATATTCTAAATTAAAATTAGATTTTTTAATAAATTAACAACCTAATCTTTTTTATTAGAAAACACAACTTTTTTATTCAACGAACTTGTTTATAAAAATGACAACCAAAAAAGGGTTTAAACAAAATGTTTAAAAAAACTTTTAAAAAACAATACTTTCTTTAAAAAGGTAAAGAAAATGATATTGTTGTTTTTTTTATTTAAAGTTGCTACTTATATGAAACTAGTATTAAGGCCCCGCGTTGCGGCGGGGGCGTACGACTGTGTCAAGTAGCACAAATGTTACACTACCGTCAGGGACCACTAACACCGGAAAAGCTCGTATAAAAAAAGAAATAAATATGAAAAACTAAAATCGAACGGAAAGTAGACATAAAAATGTTAAACAACACACGTGAAACGTAAAATATTATAAATAATAACTAAATCAATCTAGGACGCACACGTTGCCACGGGGCCATTAAACGGGGGAAATATGCGTAACAACGTTGAACCACACATGTATATTACGAGATGTAACTCTCAAAATTTAAACCGAAATGTAAAACGAAAAATTTATAAGAGATGAAAGTATAAGGGACCAAAGTTAAAAGGAAAAAATGTAAGGGTTAGATTGTAAAAGATGTAAAAGTATGGAGTTGAAAAATATTTAAAAAAAATAGATTGTTGTATTTTATGCAAAAGAAGTTGTACATAAAACTTGGTAATTAAAAAATATATAATTTTAATCATATATTGTCTTGAAGTATTGTTTTATAATCCTAAATATTCATTTGCTAATTATTTAGTATTTTTTTTGTCCAACTCGTGTAACATATAAGTTACTAACCTACTTAAATATATATGACATGAACCTTTAATCCACGAAACACATCATATTTGTTCTCACTATTTTTAGGTTGTACATGATCGAAATCATCATCGTCTCTTTATATAGGTTAGTTTCAACTCATTTTGTTTTTAAATTGTCATTTAATTGATATAAACAATTCAAATAAATGAAAAAATATACTTTTTTATATAATTTAAATTAAAAATAACTATTTTTTTTTACCAAAAAAAGTCTTACGAAAAGGTTTTGTATTGGAGTGCAACATATTTAGTAAACAATTTTTATTTCTAAAATATTTAGTTGAAGATAGATATTGTAATGGCAATACACAATATCATATTACATTATATAAATATATCATTATTTTCCTTTGATGACGAACAAAATTATCCACTTTTTAATGATGAGTTTGTGACTATGGTTTATACCACGTATGGAAAGGCAAAAATTGACCACACAAAAGTATAGTCTTTTGTAGCCAGTAACAATATTATGGCCAATTGGCCATAGTGAAAACCAACGTGGCCAAACTTTATAACGTCTCAACTTTACTTGAGATTCAAGTTTCTTGTAAATCTTCCTACTCTAATAAAAGAGTAACTGAGATGCCATGTGGCATCACCACAATCATACTCACCAAAATTTTCCCGCCTCTCTCTTCTCTTAAATAATTACTTTAATTACTAATAATATTATTTAACATTCTTTTACATTTAATAAATTAAAAAGAGATCTATTTATTAATGTTGTTTCTAGATAAACATTTTTTTATAAAATAAGTATTTTTTCTAAAGCATAAATCTTTTTTTACAAATACAAAATATTTTAAAATTATATTTTTAAAAATCAATTTTTTAAAAAAAAAATTAAATATGGGAGTTATAATAAGAAAATTTTTAAAAATTACATTTTATACGGTTTGTTTTAGAACCAAATGTTTATTTTTTTAGAAAAAAACTAAAAACAAATTTTTAAAAAGTTCATATCACTGTTTTATTAGTTATAGTCATTTCTCATACGTAATTTCAGTCATATCATATCTTATAATATCATTTTATAATTAATAAATTTTATTATTAATATTTTATTTATTCAACCCGTGTAATACACGGGTTTACTAAAGCTAGTATAGATATATAATATAATGATAGGGTTGCTTAGTAGATTAGATTAAGGATGTTAAATGCCCTTAAAGATAGTTTAGAGTTAGAAATAAGTGTCATCTTAACTTTGTGATGTATGTCATGAGGCTAAACAGGTTAGGAGTACGTTTTATAATAGTAACCACGCGTTTAAATAATATGTGAGTTGGTTTTTTTAGAAGTGTGGGTTTCTTTTAAGATGATTAGCAAATGATTTTAAATGTTGTTGTTAGTTCGTCTAGGTGAGGTCCTTTACTCCTTTTTAGGGTTTCAACCTTAACGTTTTTGACCTAATGGTATCAAGGTGTGTTACGCTTAGTTCAAGTATTGTCATAAACAAATGGAATAGACTTAGAAGTAAGTAAGAGTGTGTGTGATTTGCTATTCAAAAAATAAGAGTAAAGAAGGTTCAAATACTTGATTGTTGTTGATGACTACTCTTGTAGTGTATGGGTGTTTTTATAAAAATATAAAGATGAAGCTTTTTCTAAAGGTTTTCTTAAGTTTTTGAAAAATCAGTTTGACATGGTGGTTAAGATTGTTAGAAGTAATAATGGTTTTGAGTATACGAATAATGCTTTTTCACAAGTTAATAGAGCTTATGGGATTATTTGTCAAACATATATATAGATGCCCCATAACAGAATGAAATAACGCAAAGGAGCAATCGATTTGCTAAAGGTGTCTAGAACTCTTATGTTTTTAAAAGGAACTAGTAATTATACCCACGTGTTGCGGCGGCGCCGTGCTCGACATGATAATGTATAGAATACTATTGTTTTGACTCATTTTCGAACTTAATTTACGTCGAAACATAAATTAACTCAAATTTATATTGGTGAACGAAAACATATTATATTTGGTCTCGCTCGTTTCCAAACAAAATCTACATCGAGACGTAGACCAACTCAAAGCGCACATAAAAATTATCACACAATGTTTTATATTTCCCAACTCGTTTTCAACAAAATTTATGTCGTAACGTACAGAAACTAGAATTTACTGCGAAACGTACATAAAAATAACAACGTAAGAAATTAAAATTTTTTAAGTAAAAATGTACGACAGGTAAATCCGAAGTTTTAGAAACCTGAGGGGGGTCAAAGTGACATTTCTCAAAGTTTTTTAAAAAACTTAGGGGGTTAAAAGTGGCAATTCAAAAACTTGAAGGGGGTTAAGTTAATATGAAACTTTGAATTAATATATAAAAATAAAAAAGCCTATGGTTTAATAAAATAATCATTTTACCATCAACAATCAATGCATTAATTACTTGTATTCAAGACCGGGAATTCCCAACCCTCTCTCGGGTGCATTAATTACTTGTATTCAGGACAGGAAATTACCAGACAAGGGTGTAAAAAAATCATTGGGTTCGGGGGTGGGTGTCCCCACAGGACCGGCAATTCCCCACCCTCTTTCGGGATCGACACCGTATGGGCTTATGTTATGTCAAGGGCGTCTTAGGTTGTTGCGAATCTCTCATAAAAGTGTTCACATACTCACCAACTAATAACAAGTTTATAATTAAATATAGTTATTTTATTCAAAATTAGTTAAAAGTATTTTCTTCCAACAATAAACTCATTGCCTGAGGATTGGGCCCGGGAATGTTTATTAAACAAGCTCTAATATTTTTTTAGCTTAACTGAAACGCGTTAAGTTTTGTTTGATTTGAGCTTATTTAAACTTTAATCGAGCCGATATTTATTAACTCATGACCTTGACTACATGATTGATACTTGATCTTAATTTATTAGTTTTCAGAAAAATAGTAAAAAGACAAAATTAAAGATATATTAAATTTATCTTTTAAAGGGAATGTGTTGTCATCTTCTTATTGGTTGTTTGACATATATATATTCTTTGATTAATTAGTTAAGTACATGATTCCTTTGATTAAACAACCAATTGAGAGTGCTAACATTCATGTATCCACCATTATCTTTATTCACATTATCACATTAACACGCAGTTAATTATAATACTATTAATTCATCTTCTTAAAAGTGGTAACTTACATTCATACACAAACCTAAGTAAACAAAATTTGATTGCAAAGTCAGGGCTTTTGTGACCTTAAAAATTAAGAACCAACTCATTCATGTATTCATTAGTCCACCATTAATTAATATCTTGTGAACTTGCTCTTCTCAAACATGATTTTCATATCAAGTGTATAGGTAGAGCAAAGAAAACCAAAAGAAAAAACAAAACATCTCTTAAATCAATTTCTTGCTATAAAGGTGAAAAGCAACTGATATATTATTAATTCTTTTGAAAGCAAAAAGGTCCAAAGATCATGAAAGGTACATTTGCTTAATGTTATCAACTCCATTATTTCATTTAAGTAAGAAAGCATCATTCCTTAACATTCTCAATCGCCATCGTTGATAGTAGACATGTTTTCCGATGTCGTCAACTTCAACTTGAGCCTTCCACCATCCACGACGGAGATCTGGTACGCGCTAGCTCTATTTGTGTTTGCCTCTCTTGTCTACTTCAAAAAGAAGAAGGATCCGAAAGATAACATAGAAGCCTCCTTCCAAATTCCTGATGACGACGACGTTTCCTGGAAATCTGCAAACGATGGTAAGGCTTTCTTACACCACAAAAACAAACTACTTTGATTGATCATATCATATGTAATTGATTCACTTCTTCATGCTAATGATATTTTCTTTTGTTTATCTGTATATGTTAAATAAGATAACCTTATTACTTCTACCCTTTGATATCATATCATTTCTATATGGTCTGGTTACTTTCTTTAGTTTATCTTAAATTGAAACCATCCACTGCACAAATTCATATTGTTGTTGCAAATGAAGACGACAGTGAGATGATGTTAGAAGCCGATGCCAGGTGTAAAGAAGAACTACAAGTTCAAGAAGCTCTACTATCTTCAAACATACATAAAGATTACACATCAAAGAAGGTGTGTGAAATCTGCCTAGAGAAAAAGGAATACAAGCAAATGTTGAGAATTTCTAATTGTTCTCATTCCTTTTGTTATGACTGCACAACCAAACATGCAACAACAAATATGCAAGAAAAAAACAAAGCCATTTCATGCCCCGGATACAACTGCAAATCCAAACTGGATTTCAACGCCTTGAGGCGAATCATTCCTAAAGAGACTTTCATCAAGTGGGATGACTTCCTATGCGAATCCAAGATTCTTGAATCCAACCACTTGTACTGTCCTTTTACTGATTGTTCAATTCTACTAATCAATGATGACACCAACAATCACATTACAAAAGTGGATTGTCCAGTGTGTCGACGGTCGTTTTGTGCAGCCTGTAAGGTCCCATGGCATTCAAAGTCCAGCTGCAAGAAGTTTAGGAAACTAAGGGTTGGGAAAAAAGAGGATGAGATGGTAGCGGCACTTGCGAAGAAGAAAAAGTGGAAGAAATGCTCAAACTGCAACATTTTTGTGGAAAAAGTAGAGGGTTGCGCGCATATAACTTGCCGGTGCAAGTATGAGTTCTGTTATGATTGTGGAGTCCAATGGAGCTTTAATCATGGTGGGTGTCGACCAAGAAGTTAATACAACAAAAACAACCGTACCTAGTAAAATCACATTGATCAAATGGTTATTATATACACGCGTTATATTGTTACTACTGCCTAGCATCAATACAATACAACTTATGTATAGCAATTAATGGACATAGGATCTTATATTCTTATATATATCATCTCTAGACAAAGAAAACTTCTAGTTAATTTTCGGTTCTGAAGAACACACCATATGAGATTTCAAAACAATTATGTTAGAGGAATTTGAATCTTGAGTCATAAAATTAAATATTGAGTTTCAAACGATTCTAACTATTGAGCAAAAGATGTGGATATTATCTTGGAAAAAGACAAAAAGAAAAACAAGAACTACTGATTGGGTGCTATGATATTAACAGAATTAACTAACAAAATGCAAGAGATGTTTATTGAGTAAAGTATTTGTGATACATCAATACACACAAAGGCCACTTATTTATAGTTGTTAGAATAACAACCTATTTACACATCAAGCCCCTCTACTTTCAAGAGTTACATCAATACACACAAAGGCCACTTATTTATAGTTGTTAGAATAACAACCTATTTACAGATCAAGCCCCTCTACTTTCAAGAGTTACACATACACTAAACATACTACAAAACTAATACAAAGAATTACAATCTAACAATCACCCCCTTAATTCTTTGAATTCTCCAACTCCCAAAAGCTTCTTCATTTCCACAAACTTTAACCTCGGAAGAGCTTTGGTTAGAATATCAGCTCTTTGTTCATTACCACTTATATGCCTTACCACCACATTCCTTTCTCTACACATCCTCGAATATAATGGTATCTGACATCAATGTGTTTAGATCTTCCATGAAAAACAGGATTTTTCATTAACTGCACAGCTGATTTGTTATCCACATGTAACAGTATAGGACCCCTTCTTTCCTGTAAGTTCTTCCAATAAACTTTTCAACCAAACAGCTTGCTGAGCTGCAGCAGTGGCAGCCATAAACTCAGCTTCACAAGAAGACAAAGCCACTGTCTCTTGCTTCTGGCTTACCAACTTACAGGTCCTCCACAATAGTAGAACACAACACCAGTAGTACTCTTCCCATCTGATTTAATTGGTGCATGTGAACTGTCACTAAACCCAACTAATTCACTAACTCCACCATACTTGTACCAAACCCCATTATCTATAGTCCTTTCACATATCTCAATATGTGCTTCACAGCCTGCAATGTGATGTTCTTGGTGATTCCATGAACCTACTTGTGATTCCCACTGAATAACACAAGTCAGGTCTTGTTTGAGTCAAATACCTTAAACATCCAATGACCCTTCTATATCTAGTAACATCCACTAGCTCACACTCTTCATCTTTACCCAGCTTTAATCCTGGATCCATAGGAGTCTTGGTAGCATTGCACTCCCACATTTTATAATCCTCCAAAATCTTTTAGCATAACCAGATTGACATAAGAAAATCCCATCACCTTCTGTCTCACCTCAATTCCCAAATAATACTTCAAAAGCCAAGATCAGTCATCTCAAATGAGACTTCATCAAAGACTTAAACTTCTCAACAACTTCCATTGTAGACCCAGTCACAAAAATCATCAACATATAAACACCTATTATCAATGAACCAACATCAAAACACTTTCTGATACTGCAGCTCTTGAGGAATCTTTTAAACCCAAACTTCAACAAAGTGTCATGAGCTTCTCATTCCAGGCTCTGGTGCCTGTTCAGCCCATACAGAGCTTTTATGAGTCTGTATCCTTCTGTTCTTGACCAGATTTCACCAATCCTTCTGGTTGAACCACATATACCTCCTCCTTCAGATCTCCATTCAGAAAAGCAGTTTTCACATCAAGATGATGAATTTCCACCCATTAGATGCAAGCCAAGGCCATAATCATCCTTACATTCTAACCTTGCTACAGGGGCAAACACCTCTTCATAATCAATACCATACTTCTGCACATAACCCTTTCACAACTAATCATAGCTTTATGCTAGTAAATGCCCCTTCTGCATTCTTCTTCAACTTGAACAGCCATTTCAAACCAATTGGCTTCACCCCTTGTGGACAATGGACTAACTCCCAAGTCCCATTCTTCTCAATGCTATCAAGTTCTTCTTGCATAGCCTTCCTCCACTCTGGTTTGTTCTTAGCCTGCTCATAACAAGTTGGTTCTCTCATCAATAACAACTCAGATTCTTCAAACACCGGAGGTTCAAAAGGGATCTGCTGCTGAATATCTGCTCTATTAAACACATCTTCCATGCTCCTAAATCCCCTTGAAGGTGTATCATCATAGGCTGATCTGGGAATCATATCTTCATCAGAATCTTGTGCATCTTGTGCACCCCCTGAATCCTGAACATGATCTGTTTCAGGACCCACAAAATCACCATCATCCCCTTGACTTTCATTATCATCATCATCATGGGAATTAGAAACCTCAGTCTCTTCCAAAGGACTATGACTCTGTGCACCTTGAGTCATTGTTACACCAAAATCTGCATACCTCTGCTTTGGTTGATCTTGTTTATCCTGCTCCCAATTCCAAGGCATTCTTTCTTCAAATTTAACATCTCTACTAACCACAATTCTACCTTTATCAGGATCAAACATTCTATAGGCTTTAGACCCTGGTTCTATACCCAAATGAACCATTGGTTTACTCCTATCATCCAACTTTCTGACCTGATTATTAGGTATTTTCACATGCCCTTTGCACCCAAACACTCTGAGATGTTTCACCTTAGGCTTCCTATTATAGAGGCTTTCATAGGGGGTAACTCCATCCAAGGCTTTGGTTGGACTTCTGTTTAACAAGAAAACTGAGTGTCTCACTGCCTCAGCCCACAAATGCAAAGGCATATGCATAGCCTTTAGCATTGATCTCACCATGCCCATCACAGTTTGGTTCCTCCTTTCCACCACTCCATTTTGCTGTGGAGTGTATGGAGCTGTAAAGAACCTCTTAATACCATCTTCACTGCATAGTTGCTCAAAGGTTCTTGAAGTGAATTCTCCCCCTCTATCAGTCCTTAGAGCCTTAATCTTGTACTCAGTTTCCACCTCTATCTGTGTTTTAAATTGCTGAAAAGCCATGGGTGCCTGGTCCTTTGACTTGAGTATGTATACCCACATGTATCTTGAGCAATCATCCACTAGTAGCATGAAGTACTTGTTCCCTGCAAGTGTGGGTGGTTCTAAAGGGCCACACAAATCTGCATGAACAAGCTCTAGTGGAACTTTTGCTCTGAAGCTGCTAGAACCAGGAAAGGCTTGACTCCTTTGCTTTCCTACCAAGCAACTCTCACACACTTGTGACTTGTGGTTCATCTTCGGCATACCTCTGACCATGCCTAACTTGGACATTTGGTTTATGGCCTCAAAGTTCAAATGCCCAAGCCTTGCATGCCATGTCCAGGCAGTCTCATTCATCATAGTCAATAGACATTTGGGTGTAGCAACCTGCAAATGGATCTTGTACAATCTATTCTCAGATTTCTTTACCTTTATTAAGGTTCTTCCATTATTTTCATACACCCACAAGAATCCATTCTCCATCAATATCCTACAGCCCACTTCATCAAGTTGGCCTAGGCTTAGGATGTTACTCCTTAATGCAGGTATGTAGTACACATTTGTGACTACTTTGTGCTCACCATTCTTGCACTGGAAGCAGATTGAACCTCTCCCTTTGATTACAACCACTGATCCATCCCCAAACTTTACTTTTCCTGTGATACCCTCATCAAGATCAGTGAAGTGGGAATGAATGCCAGTCATGTGGTTGCCGGCACCATTATCAAGATACCAGGTGCTTGTATCCCCTTCCTGTGGCAACCTCTTGGGGAACACACCCTGTTCCTCTAATAGACCCAAGTCTTTTGAGAGTTTTGCCATCAACAGGGCAGGTTCTTGGTCTTCTTGGGCCTGTGCAAGATGTGCCTCCTGTTCTCCCCTACTAGGAGCCTTGCACTCATTTGAGTAGTGCCCAAGTTTATCACAATTGAAGCACCTTATGCTTCTCTTGTCTTTCTTGTTGCTTTTGCCATTTCTTTCACAGTTATCAGGGTTGGATTTCCCTCCCCTGCCCTTTGTAAATCTTCCTCTCCCTCTTTCTCTACCTTTGGTGTCACTGGTGGCATTACCCCGCTGGTGCTCTGATTTGGACTCTTTTCTTGTCCTCTCTAGCCACTCAGCTTTGGTCAGGAGAAGCTGACCAGATGAGTCCTTGCTTCTAATCACTGGCTTCAGTCTTTCTTCATAGGCTTTCAACCGCCCAACCAGTTCCTCAAATGGCATCTTCTCAAGATCAGAGAACTGTTCTATTGCTGCTACAATAGGCAAGTACTTTTCAGGTGCAGCCTTCAAGACCTTCCTTACTTGCTTCTTATCTGGGATCACAGTTCCCAGAGCTCTATATCTTGAGATCAATTCTCCCATTCTTCCTGCAAACTCATCTATGGACTCATTCTCTCCCATTCCCAACATCTCAAACTCATGATCTAAAGTTTGAATTCGGGCTTGCTTTACTCTCTCTTCCCCTACATACCTTTTCTTCAAGGCATCCCAGACATCTTTCGCAGTCTTGAATGCAGCAACTTGCATCAAGACCTCTTCTGGCAAAGACTGGAAGATGAAGGCCCTCGCCTTCTTGCCAAGTTTCACATCAACTGTGGCTGTGTCAGGGGGTTCTATGGCATCCCAGATTCCCTGAGCATCCATAAAGGCTTCCATCTTGATTGACCAGGAGGTGTAGTTCGTCGGGGTTAACATGGGGATCTTGAACGATATGGAGTCGCTGGTATCTTTCAGCACCACCTGTGCATTGCGATCTGCCATTGATTCTTTGGATCTTGGTCGCAGATGATCACTTCGGAAGATTCAAATATGGCTTCGGAAGATTCAATCCCCACTTCGGAAGATGCAGTCACCTCTTCGGAAGTTCCAATTACCACTTCGGAAGATGCAGTCACCACTTCGGAAGTTCAAATTACAACTTCGGAAGTTCCAATTACCACTTCGGAAGATGCAGTCACCACTTCGGAAGTTCCAATTACAACTTCGGAAGTTCCAATTACAATCGCAACTGATTGTAATTCCGGATTCAAGGGCTCAAGATTCAATTACAATCGCGCCTGATTGTAATCACGAAATCAAGGGTTCAAGATTCAATTACAATCGCACCTGATTGTAATCACGAAATCAAGGGTTCAAGAATTGAATTCCGATGGAATTCAATCCAGTCGGCAGTAGGAATCGCGTGGGAGAGTTTACGATCGTGAGAGAGAAGAGGTTTCTATGGATCGAGAGCCTTTGAAGCTCTGATACCAAATGATATTAACAGAATTAACTAACAAAATGCAAGAGATGTTTATTGAGTAAAGTATTTGTGATACATCAATACACACAAAGGCCACTTATTTATAGTTGTTAGAATAACAACCTATTTACACATCAAGCCCCTCTACTTTCAAGAGTTACACATTTACACTAAACATACTACAAAACTAATACAAAGAATTACAATCTAACATGCTACCCACTGTGAGAGAGTAATGAACGTATATGATCCCAAGAAACATGAAAGTGTTACATTATTCACACGTCTTCGGGATAATATTTTATCTGAACTTGTTTATATAAAACTATAGTTGAAAAAAGTTCCTTTTGACTCAAGTCAATAACATCGAATTATCTATGACGACAGTAACCAAAATGGGTGTTTTTCTATATGCTTTTTATTTTTAATTAATCTAATTTACTCGCGCGTTGCGGCGGTGCCGTACGCGATGTGATTAAGTATAGGCTACAATTGTCCCGACTCGTTTTTTAACCAAATTTACGTCGAAACTTAGAGTTACTCGAATTTATATCATTGAACGAAAACATATTATATTTTACCACACATGTTGTCAAAAAAAAATATACGTCGAAACGTAGACCAACTAATGTAAATGAACAAAAGCATTTTACATTTGAACAAGCTTGTGTTTAAACAAAATTTCCATCAAAATGTAAATGAACTCGAACTTGCACCGACACATATATGAAACTAAGGACGTAATAAATTAGTTTTTTTAAGTAGAAATGTATAGCGGGTAAAGCCAAGGCTTTAGAAACTCGGGGGGTCAAAGTGATATTTTTCTAAAGTTTTACAAAAGGTTTAGTCGTTTAGGGGGTTAAAAGTGTCAACTGTAGAAACTTTAGGGGATGGTTTTGGCCAGTGGCATTACCTTTAAAAATAATTATATAGTAAATTAGGGTAGGGTTATCTTAATAAGCATAATTTTTTGTGAGAACTCTAGAAGTCAATATAAGTCATACGGTTTAAATCACATGTCATTTATACCTTTTTATTAAAACGTTCATAACTTTTTTTACAACATTATTTTTTTAAAAAAATTTCACCATTAATTTCATTTTTTATGAGTTAATTATGCAAATGGTCCCTGTGATTTACCCAAAGGAACAGGTTTGGGTACTAAGGATTTTTTGTAACAGGTGGGGGTATTGTGTTTACTTTTTTGTAACATTTTAAGGTATTAGTGCTAACGCTCGTTAGATTTTAACTGAGAACACCCTCACGTGCAAAAAACGTGAGGGTATTATTGTCATTTTTTGAAAATATCCATATTTATTCGCCTTTCTTCTACTACGAACCCATTGTTTCTTCCGCCTTCCTCCTTCAAAATCATCTTCATCTGCTACAATGGTGGTCTGTAAATGTGGTAGACCTGCAACAATTCAAACTTCTTGGACGAACACTAATCCAGGATGACGATTTTATACTTGTCCCCAATTTGTAAGTTTTTAAACCCTAATTTAATTTTTGGTTAGTTTCATTGTTACTCATGCTCTTATTGTTTTTGTTTCAGCGATCAAAGTGTAAATTCTTTGTTTGGGTTGACCCCCCCATGTGTGATCGAGCAAATCAAATCATTCCTGGTCTACTGAGTTCCAAAAAGAACCTTGAAAACGAAGTGGTAAAGCTCAAAGCCGATTGTCGCAGGAAGGATATGTGTTTACTAATTAGTTGGGTTCTATTTGTTGGGTTTGTTGGTTTTGTAATTCTTGTTATTTAGTTTATCGGGTTCTATTTGTAGGATTTGTTGGATATGATTAGCATGAGTGTTTTGTAAGTGTTGTTAAAATAATTAGCTAAGTGTACTTGGTTCCCATGATAAACAAGAATACGTCATCAGGAGACGGCAATAACCTCGGCTTTAGCACCAAATTGGTTTGTCAAGCCCATAGATCTATGACGTCGTTAGGCTAGCAATAGTTAATGATTGTTTTTACAAGATGACTATCATATAAGGCTCACAAATATCTCAAATAACCATGACAAGTTTATAAACGAATTGCTCATGCATTACAAGTTTCAAGATGTTTTACAATTGTAAATTTATAAGCTTAACATGTTTCACCCCAAAAGGTGTGAAATAAAGTAAAAAGGGGCATGGAAAACTCACTTGATATATAAGATGAACTTTAGTGAATAATAAGAAAATAAGATTGCTCCAACGATTCCTTTTACAGAATACCTAAACGTGGTTGTTCCAAGGTTAGGTTAATGATATGATTAACGACTAAATGTGAATGTTTTAATTGGAAATTGGGGGCTTTAATAGTTAAGTTAAATGAAATAATGTAATTGATTATATTTTGATTCAATGAAAATGGAATAAGTTGATTAAATAATCATTTGAAAATGATACTAAATTATTAAGAGAAATTAAATAGTTTCCAATTCATAATACTTGATAACTAACAATTAAGATTTAAGGTATGAAAATAATTAATTTAATAATTTGTTAAATAACGACTTGTCCAAAATAATAATTTATTATTTAAACAAGTTATTATATAAATTATTTGATTTCAAGACCATGTTACAAAATAATAAAGAAATAAATTTCTATATAACCTTTGTTATAGTGTTTATTTTATAACAAAAAAAAATATAAAATTTTATTATTTGAAAAATGTACAGAAAAGAATTTGATAACTTATAGGATAAATTTAGTTAACAAAAATAATTTTTATAAGAAATATAAACTTTCTATAATTTATAAAAAAAGACCTTTTAAAAAAAAGTTGAGGGTGCTCGGGTTCGAGCCCGAGACCCCTGTTGTGTAAGGGTGTGCTCTTAACCGGTAGGCTGTGCGCCTATGCCTGTTAAGAGTGTAGATTTTAATTCTTAAAAGTAACATCCGTTGGAATCCCCCAAATCATATGAACCCTAGAATCGGATTGCTACAAATTGAACCCCAATTTGTTATTGTTAATGAAATCAAACAAGGGGTTTTTGTTTAGCACATGAAATCGAGTATGTGGGTGTGTGGAATTACCTGGTTTTGATGTAATATCGATGAAGACAAGAAGGAGCCAAGTCGCGACAAAGGAGAGTTGATTCAAGATGATTTGGCTGATGATAACCCAATTAGTTGTAGGTTAAGCTTCTTTAGATGATGTGAAACAAAAGCCCTCTGTCAATTTGGGATGAAGATGTATAGAAGGTGAGGTTCGACTAGATTGCAGGTCGCGATGATTATGATGCTCGATTGTGATGTGTTCGTGTGTTTTAGATGAAATTGTGATTAGTAAAGAATTAGAAATGGTTAAAGGATCATGTAGGTTCAGTTAATCCGTCTATTAGCTAGTTTTAATTGTCGAACGGTTCGATGATTAAGGATAATCGGTTACTCGAGTTTGGATATGCTCATAACCGATGTTTAAACTCAATTAAAGTACTTCAATGAGTTCGAATCGAGTTCACGAAACGGTTAGAATCGATTGGGTTCAAAATTTGAAGGGTTTAGTGGTGTTGGGGACTCGCCGGAGCCGCCTGAAGTGGCCGGAGAGGCTGCCGGAAAAACGGGGGTGGTTTTGGGTTTAAAAGATAGTTACCATTTTGGTCCCTGTGATTTAAAATTTGACATTTTAAGTTGAAACCTTCTATTTCAGGTTTTCAAAAAATGACATAACACCCCCTTGACTTATTAAAACCCTAAATTTTATATACTTTTAATTTATTTTTTATTTAAACTTTATAACATTCTTTGTATTTTTAATTATTCAAATTATAACCTCATAATTAATATCCAAACTTTAGGAATTTATATAGTATTATTATTATTATATAATATTTTTTTAATAAATTAAGTTATCAACTTTTAAATTAACATGTTAATGTAAAATAAATAAATATAAGCATAAATAACCCTCATAATTTCATTATTAACAGAAATGGTCCTTACAAGAAGATAACGAGAATAACTTTCAGTTAATGAAAAAACCCGAAAGGTCACAACATGTCTTCTCTAACATGCTTTTGACAAAAGCTGAAACACCTTTTCGCTGCCATCACTAAAGATTCACCAACTTGCATGAGTTGATGAAAAGTCCATATGTTTGTCAACTGTAGATTAAGATCTTTAGTCTGTAATTTTCTACCTTGGTACTTTTATTCTTTTTGTAACACCCAAACCTGACAAGGCTAAAGTGTCACTATCACGGTCATCAAAATCCAAAACACAATTCCATAATTAATAACGATTAAAAGTCTAAGTTTCAAATAAATAAAAATTAGTCTAAATCCCAATCAAGGTCTATTACATCAATAATAGATATAAGTCTTATTTATCCATATTTCCACTCTTTACTACCCTCCCGGATGACCCTGCTGACCTGACGTGCATGAAAACAAAAGCACGCCTGACCATAACGCTCAGTGAACGAAATAACAGATAACGAAATAAACAGATGTAATGATAACCGAGAACATGATAACATAACATATATATAGATAATAACATAACCCGACCTAATAATCATAACACATAATAACTTCATAGAGGGAACACTGGTAGCGAGCCCGTGAACCAATGTGAAATGGAAGATGGGCAGACATACAAACCATTCACTAGAGTCCTAAATGGAGTAGTATGACACCATCCATCAGGAAATAGCAGGACTAACCTAGGATCGATCCATACGCCTCTGAGGAAATAATAAAATAACAGGACGGCCAACATAAATTCAGAGTCCTAGTTAGAGACGTCGTGATCTCAGCTCACCGTCATAGTTTGTGCCATGTCATTGATGCCGTAATGATACGTCTTGGTCACCCCCAAGATAGGGAGAGCTCAGGTAACAGAGTTCAGAAATATAAAGTAGTCTAGCTAATTATAACGGAATCAAAAACAAACTAGCGATGTACGACAGGAATCAAAACTAGAGATGAGCAAAAATCAAATAATAGACAAGAATCAGGAATCCATACCTTAGCCAAAATACAGAAGCACTTATGTTTATGTTGTTCTCAAATCGTACTAAAACCTACACTTTAATTATCCCGGATCGAAATCATTGGATTTGATTAACCATTTTCATATGTTAGTTAGTTGGTGTTCCGGCAACAAAGATCTTTCGTGAGTTAGTGAACGACTCAATGATAACTTATATATATTACATAATTGTTCTAACCCTGAACCTGCTTCAACCCAAGGAAATCTTGTGACAATCTAACTCGCGAGTATCCTATTAATCTTGCATCATCATCATCATCATCATCATCATCATCATCATCATCACCATCATCATCGTCATCGTCATCGTCATCGTCACCACCACCACCACCACCACCACCACCACCACCATCCACTTCAATTCCGGACCAATGCCATGTGCTATACCCCGAACATTATGCACGAAGCTGGTTACTAGGCCTGAGGTCTATCATAGACCTCGAACATTATGCACGAAGCTGACTCCAGTACCTAAGGCAAGCGACAAGGATCTCATACGTATGGTCAATCACAAAGATTAGACCCCAGTGTGCATCCTTCCGGGGTAGCTAACCCGCACACCGTTGAGCTAACACCCTTCATTGGGTGTGAACCTCCATACATTGCTTGCAAGACTTTCTTACATTCGTTCGTTCATTAATGCATGCATTCATTCTTTCGTTACGTTCCTCTTATCATTATCATTAACTTTCGCTTTATGTTACATAATATTTATCGTTCATTTCATACTCATAACATGCAAGTCACGGAAATAATACACAATAGGAACACAAGAAAACACAACATGAATATACATAGCATCACATAAACATCACATACCCCATCACACATCATCATAAACATCGTGCATCATTAATTCACATTCACATATATATGCACAACAAGTACAAGTCATCATAGAACATAACCGACCCTCCGTGGGACAGCGGGGGTTCGGGGGCGGCAATCCCTGACAGCGGGGTCCAAGGGGCAACGCCCCTGGCTAGGGTTGCGTTGCCAGGTCAGCATGAAATTTTTTATCTTAATACTTTTGTATATCATATTTTCTTATAGAAAAATCGATATTCCTATTAAAACCTCTTAAAATCTTGGTCATCTAAAAAGTATATTTGGTATATATATCCAGCCCCAAACAAGTGTAAAACCTTTAAAATAGGAGATCTAGATCTCACCAGTACTCAGGGAGAAGCTTCTCAATAAAGCTTTCTAAGAAAGGGTCACTCCATAGCCTGCAGATAAGTTAACACTCAAAGGAGTTAATTTCTGCCTAATTTCGCTGCTAAATTCGCTGCAAGATCAGCAGTTTCGCTGCTAGTTTCACTAGCAGTTTCGCTGGCAGTTTCGATGACATCTTCGTTGCTAGTTTCGCCCAACTTTCGTTGGAAAACCATGTCTGCGAAACTACCTGCGAAACTATAGTTTCGCAGCAAGATCCATAGTTTCGCTGGACGACTACACAATTTCGCTCGATGAACACCCAGTTTCGCAGAACGAGCTGAAATTACGAACCAACCTATTTTTGACCCAAAACTTCAATCTTTTACACCCAAAACCTTGGTTTATCACCCAAGAAGCTATACATGTTTTCTTACACAAAAATATGATTTGGGCGATTCTTTGCCACTTTCAGAAACCCCAAGCCCTAGAATCCGGGTTTACATCAAAAGGAACGATTAAACGATGTTTCTTACCTGGATTCTTGGTCTTTTCTTGTTGTTTGGATGCCCACGAACACCGATCTTCAATCTCTTGATCAATCGAGCCTTGAATCACCACTTCTCTCCACTTTCTCTCTCTACACTCTCTCTCTAGAAAATTGGTGTTGAGTTGCAAATGAGAGTGGCTCAAGCTGATCCGTTTATATGTACCGGGCATTTCCAGGACCTTAAACTCGTCGAACACATAACCCGCGAGGTCTACTCGGTCCATACTCCATACCCCGCTTATTTTCTTTTAAATAATCCCGGCTAGGCCCATTATTATTAATTGGCTCGTTTCGACTTTATTCCGGGCGTTACAAAAATACATGTGTGGTTTAATATTTTTATGTTTCGCTTTATGTTTCGTTCTGAATTTGGTATGTTAACATGACACAATGTGTGTGTGTGGTTCAAGTTTTTTACGTCTATTTTCCCTTTTGACAGGTTCATCACAACGCGCATATCTTAAATCGACTTAGTTATATTTTTCTATGTTTTACGTGTTGGTCTTAGTTCTTCGTATTAACCCACCGCAAACTTCAATGTTGGTGGTCGTTAGTGGTGGTGTGACATTGATGTTATTTGACTCCAATGCATAAAACATTATTGAACTTTTGGTTTTTGTATTTTATAATTTGCAATTCATTTTAATGTCAAGTAATTTATAAAAATATGTGGATTATATTTAAATATCAACAAAATGATGTAAGCGTAAAGATTTTAGTTTATATTTATTAATATGAATCGAATTTTTCTTTGAAAACTTAAAGTCCAAATGGTAAAAAAGAAAAAAATGAAACCGAAGTGAAAACCGAAAACCCAAAACCGCAAAAACCAAAATCGAATGGTTTTAAAAACCTAGAAACTGATATGTCGGTTTTTGGTTTTGATTTAGGCTAAAACCGAACCAAACCGACCCATGCACACCCCTAATTTGATGTATTTAATTAATAAACATTATTATTATTTAGAAAAATTAAAAATAAATGACAAGTGAAATCCTACTCATCATTTCTATTTCCTTCCTTAACGAGCATGCAAGTAAAAACTCTCTTGTCTTGTGTTGGGCTGCAAAAGAACCGAACGAACACGAAGAAGATCTTGTTCATGTTCGTTCATTAAGAAATAAACGTGTTCATGAACTGTTCACGGACATTAACCTAACAGGATCGTGTTCGTTCATTATGAAAAAGAACATGTTCATGAATTATTCACGAACACTTATCGAACGCAAACGAATAAAAACAAAACCAAACGAACGCAAACGAATAAAAACAAAACTAAACGAACACAAACTAATACTTATGAACATAATGAACACAAAAAAATTCATAAACACAAACGAAATACAAATGATCATATATTTATTTTAGAATCAAATTTGCATTTTCATCACAAACATTACACAAAATCCACCAATAATAAACAAGTTGCAGGACCGTTTAAGGGCTTTAACACAATTACAACACAACAGCACAATGAGGAGATTAACTAAACTTTAATCAAACAGTGAACTGGGTTAACCAAATTGATACAAAGAACACAAGTAAGGCAAGAGACAGAACAAGAGAGTATGGGTTTCAAGGAGGCAGTATATTGCTTTCTCAAGTTCTTTTACAAGTGTTACAAAGCATAAAGAAAGATACAAGAACTTGAAATACTTATACTACAACCTACAGCCGGCTATACTTTGAAGGCCAGCTGGATACAATTGACTAGACACTAACAAAATCAATTGTAGGATCAAAAGGCATATCTGCCTTTTGACCTTGTGACTATGACATGCCATAGCTCACATCCTTATACATTACAAAATGGATAAAGTACATAAAGTGGAAAGTTACAGACTCAAGACCTCAATGTACAGTTACCAAAAGCAAGGCCCTTTTCACCAACTCATGTAAGTTGGTGACTTTACAGAGATGCAGCGGAAAAGGTGCTTTATGGAACAGTACATCAGATAAAGCATGTGTACTAAAAGTCTTCAGAAGAAATCTGTCTTCATAGGTTGAAGCTTCGGAAGACTTTGTCTCTGAAGCTTCGGAAGACTTCATGTTTGGCTTCGGAAGATATTGGTCTTGGCTTCGGAAGATTTTACACTTAGAGTATTTTCTAATGCATTGTGTAAAACTTCCGAAGCATTCTTCACTTCAGTACTTAGTGCATGTTGCTGAGACACTTAGGATGTTTTGGGTTGCATCAGACTTCAGGAATCCTTACAAACTCCCCCTAGGCTGATGCTACCAAAACACTTAGAAGATCTTCAAATGTTGGTAGTCTTCAGTACAATCAGGACCATTCCTTTCTTCATTAGATGGTCAGGATCATCAAGACTCTCATAGTATCTTCTCATCTCAAAGAGATCATGCAGAGGTAAGTTGATTATGTCTTGCCATGAGTAGACATTTCAACACCTTGATCTCTGATAACATTCCATCTTTCTGGATTGGTAGAGTAAGTCCAGGACAAGATGGGTGTCTCAGTAGTTAGAGGAGCCACTTGAATAGGAGTTGATTGGGCTGCCTCATCATGCACTTCCTCAGGTTGATCTGATTCAGCCTGAGGTGCAGAGGTAGATGACTTTGGCTTCTTCTTCTTAGTCTTTGGTTTAGAAGCCATCCTCTTCTTCCTCTTGGATGTCTTTAACTGAGAAGACTGGTCTGCAGCACCATGTTGATCATCAGTGTCTTTCTCAGTTGGGTGTTCCTCCCTCACAGGTTCAGAAGGAGAGGGAGTTTGACCCTGCCTAGGATCAGAAGATGAAGCTTGCTGAGGCTCAGCTGGAGGTTCTGGTTGAGGTGTCTCTGGTTGTTCAAACTTGACCTCCACTTCAGGTGGGACTTGACTTGGAAGAGAGTGCAAGTCAATGAGTTCTCCACTTTTAATCTTCTGCTTGATCACCCTAATATGCTCATCCATAGTGGATAGAGACATGGGGCCAAGTCTCCTTCGGAGAATCCATATAGCTTCAAGAAGCTCACCATTCTTTGTCTGTCAGCAGACTTCTTTGCATTCTTTTGAATGATGGCTCTTGACTTTGCAGCTTCTTCCCTTAGCTTCCTTTTAGTTGTCTTTCTTTCTTTGACTAGCTCAAGCTCAAGTTGCTTTAGGTACTCGAACTCAATGAAGTCATAGGACAGGGGAAGAAGTGCATCTGCCTGATAGAAGCCTGTGGCACTCAGGTAGTTGATCATCTTGATCCTATCTTCTTCTTTATCTACCTGAGGTTCTTGTGGAGCCACATCTTCCTGTGCAGGACTTTCTTGAACTGGTGAGAGAGTGGGAGCATGCTTGTAAAGTCTTTTCTGTCTCTTCTCCTCTTTGAGTTGGAGAAGTAACCTTGCATCCTCTTTCTCCTTCAACTCTCTTGACACTTCCATGTCAGCCAGTTCATTTAATTCTTCTAAGGGGAGGGAGATGATTTCATCAATGTCATAGTTCCTGGTCTGTAAGTAGGTAATCCTGACTGCCCTTAACTCATCATCTTGAGTATTTGGTCTGGGGCAGCCCTGATTGCAGCTTGCATGAAGCTAGATGACCCAGTAGAACTTTCTCCCCTTAGTCTCCTTTTCCTCTCTCTCTCTTCCTCCTCAATTTCCTCAGGAGTCATTATCCTTTTCCCTTTGTCACCAACAGACCTTTGTGACTCAGGGTGGATTGAGGCTTGGCCTTCATTGCTTGGAGTAGCTTCCATGCTCTGGCCAGAGAGAGGCTGAGAAACACCTTCACCAGCAGGTGTCTCAGATGGAGTTTGGACCTCTGCAGCAGTTGTTGATGATGAGACAGGGGTCTCAGGTTCTGCCACTGGGCCTTCAGTCAAGGTTTCCCCTATGAAACTAATCTTAGGGTCCACCTCAACATCCAGTTGACCGATGACATTGCCTGATTGCCTAAGTCTCCTTCTTAGAGTGAACTCTGCAAGGATCCTGTCTTGGATTCTTTGAGCCAGCCTGTCAGCTTGTCTTGAATTGCTTGGATTGACAAGTGGCAAGTTGACTAAATCCAGTCTTTCATAGAAGCTCAGGCTTTGGAATTGAAAAACTTCTTGTTGGCCTTGAACTCTGTGAAGTATAAGGGCTCTTCTGTCATCATCATACCTCCACCTTATGATGTAATTGCCAGTTCCTTGTGGTGGAGATGAGACAGCCCTTGGTATACCTTCCTCAAAGAGACTCCTGATGAGTGAGTCTATAGAGTCCACATTAATGTGAACTTGAGGAAGTTGCTGAGAATGCACAACAGCAAGTGAGGATGGTGAGTCCTCTATGTCCATTCTCTCTGAAGAACTCCCAGGTTCTGTGGTTGTAACAACTTTCTCCCCCTTTTTGGTAGCATCACCCACTTGCATAGGTGAGCTGGAGGATAAGTCAATCACTTCCACAGGTTCTTGTGTTCCTGGTTGAGCTCTCCTTAAAGGTCTCCCAGCTAGTTTTTCCTTCAGATATGAAATCTGGAGTTGCTGATCATTGACCCTGTTTTGTAAGGTAGTCACCTGAGATTCCAAGTGACTAACCTTAGAGACTAAATAGGTGCATGTTTTTGACAATTTCTGCACCTTTAGTCTCAAATTCCCCTCATCTTCATCAGAAGAATCATTGGGGGATGAGATGATTGGACCAAAGTCCTCTCTCTCACCACCAGCTTGAGTTTCTTGGCTGCTGGTTTTCCTCTGCTCACTGGCAGCCTCAGTTGAGATGCCAGTGGGCTGAGTTGCCATGGTTGAGGTCTTAATGATGTAATCACTTTCAAAAGTGAGAGCCTCTTCCATATGGACATCCTGAACAGGTTCAGAAGTGTCCACCTCAGTAGTAGGTGACTGATGTGGGATAGACTGAGGAGAGTCAGAGGTACTCATCTCTCTTTGAGTAGGGGAGGAGAAGAGAGACTCATGGTACTCACTGAATCCTAAGTCTTCATCAGTGTAGAAGGATAGGTTGGGAATTGGTTGGTTGAGATCCAAAGGCTGGGGATGGTAGCTGTCCCCTGAAGGTTGTTCACTTGAGTGTTGAGACTCAGAGTGAAGGCTTAAGGTTGTTGGGCTAGTGAGCTCATCAGGGTGAGCTTGAGGAACCTCAGCCCTGATAGGTGAAGTAATGGGAGTGGTTTGCTCCTCAGGAGAAGTGGGAGCTCTAGTGTCCACTTCTTCCTGTAAGGTTGAGTATTTGGGGGCCTGCACAGACTCAATAGCCTGAGCAGGGGTTCGTTTGGATTTTCTTTGGTAGGTGAGGGTGATTTCTGGTCTTTTAGGGGTAAGGAGAAAAGAGGTGTGGGTTCAACACTAGCTTGTGTTGCTAGGTTGTCACCTTGAGCAATGAGCTCTAACATTTTTGGGACTAGGGCTGTTTCTACCCCTGAGAAGCCTACAGTTGGCTTCTTCATTATTTTAAAGATGTCGGGCTTCATCTGTCCCAATTTAAGAATATTACTTGTTTCCCTCAACTGTGAGCCCAGTTCACAGTTGAGAATGTGTTGAACATATCTAGGAAACATGTAATACTCTAAGGAGTCTAAGTTTGCAAGTAAATTAGTATAAACAAATTGTGAATACCTGAACTTGACCCCTTGAACCATTCCATGAACTATAAAGGAGAGATTCTCTAGAATCTGGTCCCATCCACCAGGAATTTCCATTGGGATGAGACCTTCCCTTTCCTGAAGGTCTTTACAGAGAAATCTCCCTCATAGCCCATCTGCTCAAAAGAATGATTAACAGCTTCTTTTGGGAAGGACACCTCACCTTCTTCATCATCCAGCTGCAAATGTTGGTTAATGATGGCCGGAGTGATGAAGATTGTCCTCCCTTGCACTGTGGCAGACAGTGCCTTCTCCCCATCCATAATGACCTCTTGGCAGGTCTTCCAGAATTCAAGCAAGTGATCCTCATATAGAGTAGGATCAATGGTCAGGGAGGTGAATAGTTTGACAGAGTCAAGAATTGGCAAATCTCTGAGAAACTTGCATCTTTCTCAGAGCTTAACAGAGCAACTTGATTATGTTGCCTGTGAAGTTGCATGGAGAAATCTGGGTTGTTTCTGCGGTTAAGGTTGGCCATTTCAGAAGCTTAAGGGTGAAGAAAGGTAGAAAGCAAAGGCGGTTTAGAGAATTAGGTTAGAGAAATAGTAGAATTGAGGAAGATAGTGGGAAAGAGGGGGAACCGTTGGGTATTTATGTGAAAAGGGATTTGAACCAAAGTTAATGAAAGAGGATAAACTTTGAAATCCGGAAGTCGGTCCCACCTCTGAAAGGTAGTTTACTTTTGCTCAAAAAGTAGTTTTCTTGGAATTCGAAAAGCTTCCGAAGGTTATTTGTCTTCGGAAGTTTTGATTGAAAAAGCTTCCGAAGCTAAAATGGCTTCGGAAGATTTTCCTGAGAGTCTTGAAGATTTATGCTTCGGAAGAGAAATAAACCCCTGGATGCTTTGTATAGGAATAAACAAAGCTTCCGAAGGTTAATTTTGCTTCGGAAGAAAAAGGTCCTTAAAAATGAATAAGTGTCTGAGATAAGAATTTTAAGCTTTGGAAGATGAAATTTGACTTCTTCCGAAGGTAAAATCTCTTAGACAGTTATTTATTTTGAAGACATGTTTTTCTTCCGAAGATAAAATTTTATCTTCCGAAGTATCAAAAATTTTCAAGAATCTAAGGAAAGTCTTCAAAAAGAATTTTACATCCAAAGAAAACATGAGCTTATGAAAGTGATGAACTAGACAACTTAGGACACACATATTTTAAGAAGAAATAATTAGAATTAGTTTTAAGAAAAAGTCTACTCAAAGTTAATCATCCCAATAGCTGATATCAGATACTTAAATCTCTGTTCATCAAAAGCTTTTGTGAACAGATCAGCATATTGTTCATCTGTATGAACTTTGACTAGTTTAATTAATCCCTTTTCATAGTTATCTCTTATTAAATGATACCTGATGTTGATGTGTTTGGTCCTTGAGTGCTGCACAGGGTTCTCAGTGATAGAGATAGCACTATTGTTGTCTATGTGGATAGGAGTCTCTTTGAAGTTAAATCCATAGTCCAGCATCTGATTTTGAATCCAAAGCACTTGAGCACAGCAGCTTGCAGCAGCAATGTATTCAGCCTCAGCAGTTGATGCAGACACACAGGATTGTTTCTTGCATTGCCATGAGACCACCCTTCCACCAAGGAATTGACATCCCCCAGATGTAGACTTTGCAGTCATATTGCAACCACCATAATCACTATCTGTATAGGCATACAGATTGAAATTTGGATTCTTTGGATACCATAGACCAAGTGTTGAAGCACCTTTGAGGTATCTTAAAATCCTTTTCACAGTGATTAAGTGAGACATCTTAGGGTTGGCTTGATATCTTGCACAAATACATGTAGCAAACATGATATCAGGCCTGCTAGCTGTAAGATACATAAGAGACCCAATCATAGCCCTGTATAAGTGTTCATCTACACACTCCCCCTCAAGATCTGGACCAAGGGAGTGGTTTCTGGCTATGGGTGTCTTAGCAATCTTACAATCAGTCATGTTGAACCTCTTGAGTATGTCTTGAACATACTTTGACTGACTTATGAAGATGCCATCTTCAACCTGCTTCACTTGAATTCCCAGAAAGAAGTTGAGTTCTCCCATTGAACTCATCTCAAATCTGTCTTTCATCAGCTTCTCAAAGTCTTTGCAGAGCTTTGGATTAGTTGAACCAAAGATGATGTCATCTACATATACTTGAACCAGCAATAAGTCATTTCCCTGTCCTTTGATGAAGAGAGTTCCATCTATAGTACCTCTCCTGTATCCATGTTTACAAAGATACTCAGATAGTGTCTCATACCACTTCCTGGGTGCCTGATGCAGCCCATAAAGAGCTTTGTCAAGCTTGCAGACATAATCAGGATGATCAGGGTCTACAAAACCAGGTGGCTGTTTGACATAAACCTCCTCATCAATCACTCCATATAAGAAAGCACACTTTACATCAAGTTGGTAGACCTTGAAGTTCTTGGATGCAGCAAATGCCAGGAATATCCTAACAGCTTCTAGTCTTGCTACAGGAGCAAAGACATCAGTGTAGTCAATCCCTTCTTCTTGTGTGTATCCTTGAACAACTAGTCTTGCCTTGTTCTTGATGATGATTCCTCTATCATCCTTCTTATTCCTAAAAACCCATTTGGTTCCAATGGTAGTCTTCCCATGAGGAAGAGGACAAAGGTTCCAAACTTTCTGCCTTTTGAATTGAAGCAGCTCTTGTTGCATAGCTTCAACCCAACTTCCATCCTTTAGAGCTTCATCAACTTTCTTGGGCTCTATCTGAGATAAGAAACAAGAGTGAAGACAAACATTTGCTTCATGGGTTTGTCCTCTTGTTCTTACCCCTGTGACAACATCTCCAATGATGTTTGTGGTGGGGTGAGACTTGTGGATCCTTAGCTGAGGGATCACAGCAAGTTGTTGAGAAAGATCCAAATTTGAGAAATTTAGATCTGGTCTGAAGATTCACCCTCCACATTATCACACTTATCAAGATTAACTTGATCCAATGAGTGTGTGACATCATTGATGTTGTCATCTATGGTATGGTTATTAGCATCAAGAATTCCTGATCACTATCACCATCACCATTGTTGTCTTCTACAAGTGAGGTGTCTTTATCTGGTTGAGAGGCCTCTGAGCTGGAATTTGAAGGCATGCCAGATGTATCAGCTGAATTTGTCATTGTTGTGCTGATAGAAACCTCATTTGCTGAAGTAGTTCCAACTGGAGCTGAAGATGTATGAGTTGAAGGTCTTCCTAGCTCAAATCTTGGATCAGGATCACCTGTATTTAAATTTTCTGCAGATCCTGAAACATGCTCACAAGATTTGTTAAAACAGTTGGTAACTAAATCAAGATCAAACAGCCAATCCGGACCAGAACCAGCCACACAGGTGTGTGCTCATTGAAAGTCACATTGGCTGACTCCTCAACAATTCTAGTTCTGAGATTGTATACTCTATAAGCTTTAGCTTGGAAGAGTATCCAATGAAATGTCCATCATCTGATTTCTCAGCAAACTTGGCAATTTGATCTTTGGTATTCAAGATGGTGCAGGGACATCCAAATGACCTGAGAAAACCAATGAAAGGTTTCCTCTTGTGCCAAAGTTCATAAGGAGTCTTACCATGTGTCTTAACTACTAAAACTCTGTTTGCACATAGCAAGCAGTATTAACTGCCTCTGCCCAGAAGGTGATAGGCAGTTTAGAGTCAGACAACATAGTTCTTGCAGCTTCAATAAGTGTCCTGTTTCTCCTCTCAGCAACTCCGTTTTGCTGAGGAGTCCTGGGAGCACTATATTGTCTTGTAATACCTTTTTCATCACAAAATGTATCAAGGATTTGGTTCTTGAATTCAGTTCCTTGATCACATCTTATGGTTTTGACCTTGTGATCACATTGATTCTCAACTTTTAAGATGAAATTCTTCAGAATCTCAGGGGTTTCATCCTTAGTTCTAAGGAAGAAAACCCAAGTGAATCTTGTAAAAATCTGTGATCACCAAACAGTAAGAGGTCCTTCCTAAACTCATTACACTGGTGGGGCCAAAGAGATCCATATGTAACAAGTGTAGGGGAGTAGTGATGGAGTTCTTTTCCTTAGGCTTATGAGATACCTTGTGTTGCTTCCCTTTCAGGCATGCAACACAATGATCATCACTTGTAAACTATTTATTTGGCATTCCAGTTACCAGATCATTGTTTAATTCATTTATTCATGTTCTTAAAGTTTACATGGCACATTCTTTTATGCCATAGGAAAGACTCATCACTATTGCTTTAGATAGAAAGCATGAAACTTCTCCAGAGGGAGATGTTTCTTGCAAATCCATCTTGTACATGTTCCCTTTCCTGGGGGCTCTGAGCAGGATATGCTCATGAGGAATGACCACACCAGGTTTGAGAACAATGCACTCATGCTCAATAAAGAGCATGTTATGACTCTGATCACAAAATTGGGACACACTCAGAAGATTGTACCCAAGCTCCTTAACAAAGTTTACCTTCTCAATGCTGAGCTTACCATTTGTGACCTTGCCCCTTCCAGAAATGTAACCACCTTCATCTCCTCCAAAAGCAACTGGTCCTCCATCAATTCTCTCAAAATTATGGAGTAGAGACCTATTGCCTGTCATGTGCCTAGAACAGCCACTGTCAATTATCCAGACATTCCTGTTTGTCTTGAGCTGTTCCTGCACAAAGAAAATGATTAGTTACATTTGGAAAACCCAAGCCTTACTTGTCTTGGGCTCATTAAGTGTAATAGAAGGTAATGCAACAGTAATAGATCCTATGGTTGTACTATGGGGATCTTCAGCTGTTGTTGATGGAGAAACCTCAGTTATTTGGTCTTTCTTAGACTTCCACACCACCTTTGGAGTCTTGGACTTGACCTTCAAAACCTTAGAAGCTTTTGGAACTTCACAAGTTTTGATGACTGAACCTTCGGAAGAGTCTACAGTCACTGCAGCAGACTTCAGTGCTTCGGAAGAACTCCTTTCTTCCGAGACCAACTTTGCTTCCGAAGGTAATTTTCCATTTACCTTCTTCATTGATTTGGAGCTTCCGAAGGAAACAGACTTTCCTTCGAAGCTTGAGACTTCCTGAGACTCTTTGAAGTCTTGTATTGCATATGGACAGTACTTTTAGGATTGTATGGGCAATCCTTAGCAATGTGAGAAGTACTTTCACACATGACACATAACATTTTCTTCTTCAAAGGAGTCTCCTTTTGAGAGCAAGACTGGCTTTGGTCACATCCCTTCTCCACCTTCATCTTGGTAGATGCTGAGACAGTTCTTTTGGGCTTTGAACTGTTCTTGGAGTTTGATGGTCCAGGCTGTGAGCAGTGGTACATAGCAGCTCAGTCTTCTTCCTTGCACTGAGATGATTTGAACATGAACAGGACTCTTAGCTGAGGAGTCTTGGTTGATGTCTTCAGTCCTTACTACTTTGAAACCTGCAGAGATAAACACTTGTGTCTGCTTAGCATCAAAAGTAGCCTTGATTTCTTGAGCCTTCTTTGATTTCCTTTTGCTCTTCCTGATCAAGTTCTTCTCTTGGACTTGGTCATCACAGTTGATTTCTTCTCCTCAGAAGGATAGTGGCCCTTGGAAGAATCCTCTTCTTCACTCTTCTCAGAGAATTCTTCACTATCACTTCTTCATCATCCTCACTTATAGGATCTATGAGAGGAAGCTCATCTTCACAAGTTCCACACCTAGGAGATCTTACAGACAAGATTGTGTGTGGAGGAGCTATCTCATTTGATCCCAGTCCCTATCTATTTTGATAACAAACCTTGTTGTGCAGGGATGAGGATATCATGTTCTTGAAGGTCTCTTCTTCAAGAACACTCTTCTCTGCCTTGGCTTTGCTGATCACAAGCTCAGCCTGGCACTCAGTCAACTTAGTGATGAGATCTTGGATCTGAGTTCTAAAATCTGTATGTTCATGTTTTAGTACTGAAATGGTTTTCTCCAAGTCCTCTATCTTTAACTTGTAATCATTTTCAGACTTTCTAAAATCAGATTTTAATATGTTTAATGACTCAAGATCAGATCTCATCTCTAAGTTATAGGACCTGTATCTGTTTACTTTAGCAATGCATTCAGGAGAGCAGAGATGTTCCAATACCTTGGCTTCATCATGGTCAGCCATCAGTGTTGGTTTGGAGAAGCATCTTCCACCTGAAAGCTCCAGTCAAAGCCTCCCTCTTCAACAGCAATGCAGCATGTTGCTTTGTCTTCTCAGCCTGAGGGGCTTTGTCAGTGTAGTTTGTCTGGGTTGTGTTTGGCCCCCATTTGCTTTAGGTGCCTTACACTCCCTAGCAAAGTGACCCATAAGGTTACAGTTGTAACACTTAACTTTGCTTTTATCCAGCCCAAACTTACCACTGGTAGCATTGCTTGGAAATCTTCTTCCTGTCCTCGTCGTAGAACTTCTTGGCTCTGTGAGTGAGGAGAGCCATCAGCTGAACTATCTCCATGTATTCCAGGTCATCTGGATGGATACAGTCCAGGTCTTCAAGAGTGAAGAGATAATTCCCACAGCTTTCATCAGCAGACACAAAGGCTTGAGAAGAACTTGTCTCTTGGAATGGGCTTCCTTGAGTAAAGTTCTCCCTTGGTGTCTCCGGGAAGGTGATGAAAGGACCCTTTTGTGAGTTGTCAGGGTAGCATATAAGATGATGTTGGGTTCTATGCTGTCCCTTTCAACCACATGAAGGGCTGAACCCATTTGATTGTTGGAGTTGCTAGATGAACCTTGCATGTTCATCTCCATCTGGTATCCACTGAGAATCCCATACAACTCTGTAAGAGTAAGAGTCTTAAGGTTCTCAATCCTCTTGATCACCACACAATAGTGTGTCCATTGCCTAGGAAGTGAGGACATGAACTTCCTTACAATGTCCCTGTTCTCAAGAGGAACTCCTCCATCCACTAGGGTATCCACAATCTCAACATACCTGAAGTATTGTTGGGTCATGGTTTCACCTGCTTTGAAGGTGAAATTCTCAAACTGCTGCTTCAGAAGATCTTTCTTGTTCTCCTTGGCTTCAGAGGAGCCTTCATACATCAGCTTCAGTGCATCCCACAACTGTTTGGCTGTCTTGCACTTCTTAAAACCTCTGTATACAGAGTTTAGGGAGAGCAGTCTGAAGAGCAGTCATGGCCTTCCTGTCAATCTCTACTCTTTTTCTATCTTCATCTGAGTAGTTGGCCACATCTTTAGGAATCATACCAGCACCAGTAGCAGAGGGGGTGCTGGGTATAAAAGGTCCATTCTCAACAGATTCCACATTCTTGAATCAAGAGACCTGATGAAGCCTTCCATCCTCATGCACCAGGTGTCAAAATCATCAAGAGTGATCAGTGGGGATTTGTTCATGGTTTCAGTTTCCATATCAGTCCTTGAGATGGAAGCCATTTGAAGAGTTTAGTTTTTTTGTGTGTGTGAGGGATCTTAAGATGGTTAGATCTTATATCAAGAGCCTGGAATGCTCTGATACCAATTGCAGGACCGTTTAAGGGCTTTAACACAATTACAACACAACAACACAATGAGGAGATTAACTAAACTTTAATCAAACAGTGAACTGGGTTAACCAAATTGATACAAAGAACACAAGTAAGGCAAGAGACAGAACAAGAGAGTATGGGTTTCAAGGAGGCAGTATATTGCTTTCTCAAGTTCTTTTACAAGTGTTACAAAGCATAAAGAAAGATACAAGAACTTGAAATACTTATACTACAACCTACAGCCGGCTATACTTTGAAGGCCAGCTGGATACAATTGACTAGACACTAACAAAATCAATTGTAGGATCAAAAGGCATATCTGCCTTTTGACCTTGTGACTATGACATGCCATAGCTCACATCCTTATACATTACAAAAAGGATAAAGTACATAAAGTGGAAAGTTACAGACTCAAGACCTCAATGTACAGTTACCAAAAGCAAGGCCCTTTTCACCAACTCATGTAAGTTGGTGACTTTACAGAGATGCAGCGGAAAAGGTGCTTTATGGAACAGTACATAGATAAAGCATGTGTACTAAAAGTCTTCAGAAGAAATCTGTCTTCATAGGTTGAAGCTTCGGAAGACTTTGTCTCTGAAGCTTCGGAAGACTTCATGTTTGGCTTCGGAAGATATTGGTCTTGGCTTCGGAAGATTTTACACTTAGAGTATTTTCTAATGCATTGTGTAAAACTTCCGAAGCATTCTTCACTTCAGTACTTAGTGCATGTTGCTGAGACACATAGGGGGTGTTTGATTCGTCTGACCAAGCTTCTGACCACTGACTGGCTGACCCGGTCAGCCAGTCAGTGCGTTTGATGTAGCTGACTGGAAGCTCTGACCCGGAAAGAAGGGCTGACCGAGTCATCCTTTTCTCCTTGTCTGACCCGGAAAGAAGTCCGCCCCCAGCCGCCGTCGACCGCCTCCATCCTCCCCCCCTCCCCCCCCCCCCCCCGCCCCCCCCCCCCCCCCCCCCCCCCCCCCGCGCCGAGCGCGCCCTTCCCCCCCCGTCCCCCCTGCGCCTCCATCGCGGCCTTCCCCTGCCCCGTCCGCCCCCAGCCTCCGTACGCCTCCGTCGCGCCCTTCCCCTGCCCCCGTCCGCCCCCTGCCGGCCTTCCCATTGCCCCATCCCCCCCAGCCGCCCTTCCCCTGCCGCCTTCCCTTCCCCCCGTCCGCCCCCGGCCGGCCTTCCCTTCCGCCGTCCGCCCCCTTCCGTCTTGATCTTATGATTAGTTGGTAAATGGTTTGATATTGGTCTATTGATTACACAACACAAGTTAAAATACAAAGGCAAGTTTCAGTCAGCAGAGTCAGTCAGATACATAATCAAACACCCAAGTTTCAGTCAGATGTATGACTCAGTCAGATCTTCTGACTGGGTCAGCTTCTGACTCAGTCAGCTCATACTGGGTCAGCACAATCAAACAGCCCCTTAGGATGTTTTGGGTTGCATCAGACTTCAGGAATCCTTACACAAGTACTTAACATCAATATCAAAAAAAATAGTTGATATAATTGTCATAATATATATATAAAAAATAAAAAAACATAAATGAACACGTTAAAGAACATAAATGAACACGTTTGAAGAACATAAATGAACACATTATCTATCGTTCACGAACAGATATTCACGAACATAAACGAACACATTATCAAACGTTCATAAACATAAATGAACGATCACGACTTGTGTTCATGTTCGTTCATTTTACTAAACGAATAAAATTTTATTGTTCGTGTTCGTTCATCTACTAAATGAACGAGCATAAACGTCAAACATACCATTCGTCATGAGAACGATTGGGTCATTCGATTGAACCATACCATCATGGTCCAGTCGTACGATTGAACCATACGCATGGTCCAATCGCACGAATGGGCCCAGTCGTATCTAATATGGGCCGAAGCCTATATATACCAGTTTCAATGTGTAGAGAGTTTAAGGGTTTGGGGGAGGGTGTCTGCCCGGAGCCTAGGGCTGCCGGATGAGAGGGGAGATCATGCTCGATCTGCCCTTGCCAAGAGTCTTGATTCTTATGTTGTAACGAGCTTGTAATCGTTAGGTTTTATCAATGAAACCAATTTTTTGATAGTTCGTGTTATTGATTGACTTTTGGTTGCTGTTGTTTATCCTTCCGTCAAGAACATGCTCGGATGTTTATCGATCCAGTGACTTCACAAAACTAAACGAACACAAACTAATACTTATGAACATAATGAACACAAAAAAATTTATAAACACAAACGAAATACAAATGATCATATATTTATTTTAGAATCAAATTTGCATTTTCATCACAAACATTACACAAAATCCACCAATAATAAACAAGTACTTAACATAAATATCAAAAAAAAATAGTTGATATAATTGTTATAAATATATATAACATAAAAATAAAGAACATAAATGAACACGTTAAAGAACATAAATGAACACGTTGAAGAACATAAATGAACACATTATCTATCGTTCACGAACAGATATTTACGAACATAAACGAACACATTATCAAACGTTCATAAACATAAATGAACGATCACGACTTGTGTTCATGTTCGTTCATTTAACTAAACGAACAAAATTTTATTGTTCGTGTTCGTTCATCTACTAAATGAACGAGCATAAACGAACTACCCGTCAAACGGTTCATGAACCATTCGTTGAACATTCGGTTCATTTGCGGCCCTAGTCTTGTATGATGTTTACATAACTCTAAGTAAAATCTTACTATCATTCATCACACAGTATGTTCTAAAAGTGGATTGGCATCTAATGATATTTATATAATACTAATCATGATTATGCATCATAGATTGTACCATGTGCATTGTGGGTTGTACCCACCTCTTTTTTTAATCTTTAACTTTTTCTATTTTAATCCAATACTTTTATAATTTAACCCTAATATTTTTTTACTTTTAACTTTAGTCCCCTACATTTTATATTTTAAACATTTTCGTCTTTCGGTCAAAATTTTACGAGTTAACACGTTGAAACGTGCATGTGTGGTTCGATATTTTTACGATCATTTTTCCCCATTTAATTGCCCCGTCGCACGTGTTGGTTCTAAATCAACTTACCTATTGTTCTAGATCTTTTACGTTTCGCTTGCATGGTTAGACGTTAGATCTTTTACCCTTTGTTTGGTTTTATTTTTTTTATTTTTTAAATATGAGTTTTGTCAGTATTAGTGGTCACTGACGGTGTTGTGTCATTGATGCTGTTTGACATGGTTTTACGCCCCCCGCCGCAACGCGGGGGGTTTAATACTAGTTAATATTCAAATAACTTTCTACGAACTTCAATAACAACTAAGAGCATTCACATCTCAATCCTTATCTTTATCCATATAATTACACTAAAAACAACTAATTTTTCTCTCTCATTTTAATTAAATAATATTTTTAATACCTTTATTATTATATTTTCTTTCTCATCCACTCACAACCACTTCCAAAAATATTAAAAAAATTATAAGGGTTGAACAGTGAATTTTTAAATTTACAGATGAACAGTAATATTTTCTCCCTTTTTCACTCACAACCACTCAAAATCATCCCATATAATTTAAATACTCACACTCACATAATTACAAGGCATGAGTTGTTAATGCCATAACAAAAAAGATAGATATCATTTTTTGTTTTCCAACTTATGGCCACAATAAATCTTTCACCTCAAAAAAATATGACAACACCACCCCAAGATATTCGCATAAAATGCATCAATCTCAAGGGCAACACCGTAATTCCGCCCACCTCAACATAATAATAATATCACCAAATCCTTTTAAATACCTTCGGTTTAATTTCTCACCCACACAATACAAATAATAATAATAATAACAACAATGGCGATACATATTCATCAAGTGTACCGGCCGGTTCCTCCGTCGTTGCCGTCGTGCTTCACCAAACAGACCACCGTCGCCGGAGGCATTCACCGGTTTTCATCTCCGGTGAAGTTGAATAAGAGGAATGGAAGCACCTGCAAACGATTGAGGTCATCGGTGAAGGTGAGATCGAGCCTGGAGACCGCCGGTCCGACGGTGGTCGTCGGTCAGGTGACGGAGGTTAGTCAGGACACGTTTTGGCCACTCGTTGATGCAGCTGGTGATAAGACTGTCGTTCTCGATATGTACACGCAATGGTAACCATTTCAATTCGCTCAGTACATGTTTTGTTTCAGTTTTGATTCTAGTGATCATTTTATTCGGTTTTTGAGCTTTTGATCTGATAATCTGGATTGAATGTAGATACTTGATTAATTGTACTTAATTGAAACGGTTTCTGTTCTGGATGCTTGTTAATTTAGGTCTCGTATTCAATCTCGTTGATAAGATGAACTAATGCAACTGATGTTGATCCATCGAAAGTTCAAAAGTTTCAGTTTAGGCTTTACATATACTCTATAATTGTAGTTGATTTGCTTTCTCATATCCCGAGGATATGAATATCCACCTCCATCAAGAGCACAATTATTGGTAGCAAACCTTACCTTTATTCCTGAAGAAACACGTATATACTATCAAAAAACAGCAAAGAGACATAAATATAGTAAGCCAATAACATGCTAAGGCCATTTAAAGTGTGGGAAGATCTAAAAGCCCCTAAGGCAGAGCTAATATACATTACAACCAAGCTTAATAAGTTAATAGTCTTTAATCTTGATCCTACATCTCATTCATTACTTATGTGTTATGCTTGTATTTTAGTTCAGCATTGGATGAAAATAATGGGAATTTATATGATAACAAGTATGAGATATATATAATATATATATATAGATATATATAGAGATATAGATAGAGATATATTATATATAGATATAGATATATATAGATATATATATATATATAGATATAGATATATATATATATAGATATATATATATATATATATATATATATATCTATATCTATATAGATATATATATATTATATATATATATATATATATCTATCTATCTATATATATATATATATCTATCTATATATATATATATATATATGGGCTTTCAAATGAGAACCAAAAAATTGGAAAAAACCAAAAGAACCATTTATAGCCACATATTCTTATTTTTATTTTTAAAAAGTTAACCAACTTTTTTTAAAGAACCAAAAGAACCATTTCCAGCCACATATTTTATTTAATTTTTTTTTATTTTACTCAAAACATATTTGTTTATAATATTTCTTCACCCATGAAATTACTAATTATTTTAAATCAAAAGTCTTATACACCGTTTAGGTTTTGATTCCCCTTATTAAGTTGTCCATTTATGTTTTTGCTTTCCTATTAAAGTTGTTTTGTATTTTAAAAATACACTTCAAAGCTTGTTTTGTATTGAATTATATTGAATTATATGCATAGATGAACATACACATGTATGCATAGATGCACATATGCATATATGCATATTTTTTCACTTACGAACACAAACAATAGTCAAATTATTAAAAAAATTATTTCCTATGAATTTTCATGTAAAAAAGTAACTAAATTAACATCACAAAATTACCATAATACCCTTACAAATAAAAAATTTTGAAACTAGAAAGGAAAAATGAGTGGCTAAAAATGGTTCTTTTGGTTCTTTACAAATTTTTGGTTCTCATTTGAATGCATCCCTATATATATATATATATATATATATATATATATATATATATATATATATATATATATATATATATATATATGTGTCTGTTTCTTGCAATATAAAGACCTGGGAAATATGAAGTTGAACCACAATAAGAATGGAATTTGAACATATGAACCAAAAGGTATGGGGTTCGTCTATACACAAAGCATAACTACATTTGCTAGATCCATAACTAACCATAAAGCATAAGTAAAACTATGATAACAAGATTACTAAGCTGTATTCATTTTTCTTGTTTGCATCTTTCCCTTGTCATGTGGTTTTGATTATTCAATAAACTTGACAGGTGCGGTCCTTGCAAGGTCATTGCTCCAAAATTCAAAGAGTTGTCCGAGAAGTATCTTGATGTGGTCTTTTTAAAACTTGATTGCAATCAGGAGAACAAGGTTTGTTGTTAACTTATCTGAGCTCCCTAACACCATACAACCATACTTGAAATGAAATACAATAATGCCACTAAAAGAATTAAACCCCAAATGTTTAAGGCTTGTATAGATCCACTAGAACTAAAGGTAAGCTAAAGGTATGAGCTAAAAAAGAAATGGGTCGAAAGTCATTCTATGTGCATTTTGAATGTAGAAGACCTCCAAGATCACTTAATGATAAGAATTGGATATTAATATAGTTTATGTAGTTATGCTTGACGCATTTAATATATGTAAAATTCATAAGTTAGAAATAAAAAGTGCTTGTGCTCGTTTTGAGTCATGTTATAATACCCATAATGGACCCGACCCGTTCATTTGACCGACACCATGATGAAACTGACAGGCATTGGCAAAGGAGCTAGGATTAAAGGTGGTTCCTACCTTCAAGATACTGAAACACAGTAAGATTGTAAAAGAAGTTACAGGGGCTAAGTTTGATAATTTAGTTGGGGCGATAGAGGAGGTTAGATCTTCCTGAAGAATATCATCTGATACATCTTTGTGTATAATATCTAATAAATAAGATTTATTTTGTAGCTGTTATTCCACTTTAATATCAGTAAACGTTGCATTCCCTTTTAGAAATACAAGTATTCTTGTACACAGGTTTTAATTTAAAGTGAAGTATGATAATGGTCCTTGGACTATGCATAATTTATTGCTTTTTTTCTCTTTGACAATTTTTTTTTAAACATTTTTGGTCCCTCATGAAATATCATTGCACACTGTTAAAAGATGTTATACTCATCAATTTTTAACTGAAACCGTGACCTGAATTGGAATCGAAACTGGTTTGAAACGGGTATACTAAAAATTGGTTTGGAACAAACAGAAACCGTAGGTTAGGGACTAGTTAATAATCCTCTCCGTTGAAACTGGTTTGAAATCGGTTAACTTGAACTATACTTGTCAAAAAAATGATCAATATTACTCAAATTGGTCAAAAAGCAGGTTAAAAAATTGGTAAAATCTGGCCAACAATCCGGTTTTTGTTGGGTTTTTTAGAGCTGGGTTAACAAGAAAGAAGAACAAAATAGAATGAAATCAAATAGTTGGATGCTTCTATTTATGAATATAACCAAACTGATTACAAAACAAAAAGCTATTTCGACGAGTACATGCTTAAACGAAAAAGAAATAAAATTGGACTACTTGAGACCTACAAACCAGGTCAAACCCTTATTTTGCTGAACCTGTTCATCACCATCTTTATTCTGTACAACTGAACCTTTCAATCCTTAATAACGGGTCAACATTGACCTTCACTCTCCCCCTCAATGTTGTCCTCAATCTTCAAGTCTTCCATACCAATAAGACTTCTCATTCCACAGAACTTAACCCGTGGTAATGCCTTAGTATTTATGTGTTTGCTTCTTGTGTGAAACATTAGGTTCTTGATAAGTGCGATAATGGATTCATTATCAACTAACAACTTCACCATTTGTGTCGTTATGCTATACATCAATTTCTCTTGCATATATATCACACACACTTATGTCCTGCTTATACTAAACGACACTAGTTATGTTATTTTAAACCTACGAACTCACCAACCTCAAGTTGACATTTCTGAGCGTTTTTTTCAAACAATAATAATGGTTAAAGAGCTAACGATTTAATGACTCTAGTGAGACCAATAAGGATGCCCTTCATGGGATATGACTTACATTTACATCTGAGACTTAGTTAACACTTGTTTGTTTAACTGCTTGATTCCATTTGGTTTATTTGACGGGTGTGTTTGTATCGGACGACGTTATGACACGTTGTTTGATTTTCATTTAGTGATTATTTGCTACGTATCAATGTGTGAATCTATCAACAGGGGAGGCTTATTGATATGAGTTTTAGAGTGGAGGTGAACTGAGTTCACTAGCTACAAGTCAAGCTGTTAGTCGTCTGAGTCAAAGTTAGCTTTTTGATTGTTTCGTATTAAATAGCAAGAACTATTAGGGAGTAATTATGTAGAAATGTTGTAAGTTTTTTCCTCTAGTGTTCAGCCACTTGTAATCATTCTATTATCTAATTTAGAAACTATACCTTAATTGGTTTCTTGTAATTTGATGTTTGATCACTATGATTTAGTCTCGAATAAACTTACTCTGAAATTGTTTTCAAATTGTATCGCATGACAAGTTAGGCATTAAAGATTTACATGCTCCTTCTCGAGGGAGAGTGAGGGATTTACAAAAAAATCTTCGTTACAAAATAATCTTACTATAAGGTTGTTACTTTACAACAATCTTGTATTTATTTTGGACTCCGTATCATTATAGTTATCAAAAAATAGATCAAAGAAAACATGCGATACCATCAAATTTGTAGAATAAAACTTCTAGTCATTTCATGGGTTTTTGTTTTGAGTTCATCAGATATCAATACCCACCACCACACAACCATAACAAATAAAATTTTAAAGGTTGAATGTGGGTTGACAACAGTGTTAGAAGCTTTATATTTGAGTAAATTTCAATGTTGCTTCTTGAGATTTAACAAAAGTAAAAATTTTCACTCAAAAATTTAAAAACATCAATTTTAGTCCAAAAGTTATATTTTTTTTATTTCAATGTAAAAGTTTTATTATTTTGAATTTAAGTTAAAACAACTTATGAAACTTTTGCAATAAAATTGAAACAACTTATTAACTTTTAGAGTTAAATTAATGTTTTTAAGGAAAATAGTTATTTTTTCTCAAAACTCAGAAAGTAAAACCGAATTTAATTTAACTCATTATATTTTGATTAAACACTATAGTTTTTAAAAGCATTTGTAGAAAGACTTTTTTTCGTAAACCGACTAGTTTGAATGTGGGACTACCTTTTTTTATAGTTTTAAAATGCTGTTAGAAAGAAAAAAAGAAAAAAATAAAAAATAAAAAATAAAAAATAAAAAGTAGTTGAAATAAAAAAAGGTGAAGAGGCAGTTATTAATCTCCATAGCCATGCAGCAAAGCTACAACATTTGGACACCAAAACAATCAATCGCATGTTTCATGTTTTCATTTGCCTTTCTTTGCTTCCTTCTTCTAATTACACCTTTCCAATATATATATAGCATCAATAATCAAGGGTTTCTTACCCCATTTCATGAAACCCACCCACCCATTTGCAAATTAGGTCTAATTTCATTTCGAATTTGAGAAATGGATCTCATCGGAAGACGACCTGTGTTGTTAATTGCGTTTGTAGTTGCTCAATTGTGCATTTTGGCTGAAGCCAATTTGGTCTTCCATGTTCACCACAAATTCGCAGGCCAAAAAAGGGTTTTAAATGCACTCAAATCTCACGATGCCAACCGCCACCGGAGATTTCTAGCTGCCGCTGATATCCCTCTTGGTGGCGACAGCAGACCCACCGCAGCAGCGTAATAGTCTCTCTATAGTTTTCTTCTTGTATGCATAAATGTGGTTTATGGATTGACATGATGAGTTTTCTATAGTTACTTAGACATAAAAATTGTCTAGCCTTAGTTACTAGTCGATGCGTATCGGACTCGTTGCATGCTTGGGTGGGATCAATCTTCTAGATGACTAAAAACAAATCCATGAGCTCATCGTGTGTAAATGGACAATATGGTTGGTTTGAGTGGATGGATTAGGCTGTTGGTTTGGTTTAGGCTTGTAAGAAGGGGGTAGCTGGCCCTAATGGGTTCTATACGGATTGGGCCTAACTTGGGGGTTAAGTTGTCTAACCGTAGACTAGTCTTTGTATATTGATGTTATTGTACTTGTAACCTGAATAATTAAATTCCTAGTTGCAGTATGGACGCAAGTCACATCAACCCAACCACTTTAGATCCTTGTGTTTGTTAAATGCTTTAGTGTGTGTGTGTGTGTGATGGTTCTTGTTAAGTTTTTTTTAATCGAGTGACCTAGTTAGAAATGAAGAAGAAGTGGGTTGGTATTTACAACCCACCTCTTGATTTTTAACATCTTGATCACATATCATTTATGAAAGATAACTTTTCTTGGAGATTCATGGTTAATTTTGTGCATGTTTGTCATATTCTTGATTTTGAAATAATGAAACACATTCAAGTTAATGATCAGAGTTTCCTTTTATATGTTTTGTTTGTGCAGTCTTTATTTCACTAAAGTTCAAATCGGGTCTCCACCAAAGGATTTCCACGTGCAGGTCGATACGGGAAGTGACCTTCTATGGGTTAACTGTATCGAATGTGACAATTGCCCTAGGGAAAGTGACCTTGGAGTATGTATCATATTTTACTACACTTTAATATCTGTATAAAGAGATTCCAAATATTCAGTTTCATACTGACTTCAACTAAGCAGCACCAAAATTGACTATTTAATGGTGTAATTAAATTTACATAGTCTTATAATTTTTTTCTCAAGCATCATAAACTCAGTCTGATTTCTTTTTCAAACACTCAACATAAATTTTAAATATACATTTAACATCCTGTTTTTTATTACCAATGATTACCTGATTCTTAATCAGTGTGAAAACATATGATAGATACCATTGGCATTGTATGATTCAAAGGACTCTTCAAGTGCCAAAACGGTTGGTTGTGATGATGAATTTTGCATATCTACATTTACTGGCCAAAGTGATGAGTGTAAAGTGGGAATGTTGTGTGCATATGGTGTTAAATACGGTGACGGGAGTTCAACAGCTGGTTATTTTGTTAGAGACAATGTACAAATTGCCCAAGTTTCTGGAAACCGTCAGACTACACCTATGAGTGGGAATATAATTTTTGGGTGAGTTTTGTGTTGTCTCTTACACTCTGTTCCAGAATTTTGGTACAACTTGCATTGAAAATCAAGACTTTTGGGGCCTATACTTCCAAAACAAGAAAAAACACATTTTACAACCAAGCACTCAACTCGGTCGCTAATTACTAAACTTGTGTTTTTAAGAAGTATAATCCAAGTCTTTGAAAAAAGTATGGTGTGATATATGTCTAACAATCAAGTCTTTGAGTTTACATTTGATGTTGATAATTTTATAATCCAAGATAGATGTGGAGCTAAACAATCTGGACAGCTAGGTTCATCAGACCAAGCACTCGATGGTATTCTTGGATTCGGGCAGTCAAATACATCAATGCTTTCACAGCTTTCTTCGGCTAAAAAGGTGAAAAAAATGTTTTCACATTGTTTGGATGGTAATAGAGGAGGTGGCATTTTTGCTATTGGAGAGGTGGTGCAACCAAAAATAAAGACAACACCAATGGTAGATGACCAGTAAGTTGTCTTTCTTTGCCAATTTTACCAATTTTACCAATTTTACCCGCTACTTAAGATGTCGTGTTGTCTACAGTTCTCACCTATTTCATTTGATTTACACTGAAAGTGGAATAAAAATTGGAAAAAATTAAAGTGAGGGGAATTTGAAGTTGTGATTTATGTACGTGTTGTAGGACACATTATAATATTGAACTGGAGTCGATTGATGTGAACGGTGAGGTTATAAAACATCCAACAAGTATATTGAACTTCGCAAAGAAGCAAGCAGTTATAGTTGACAGTGGCACAACTTTGGCGTATTTTCCTAATGAGGTTTACAACCAACTAATGGAGAAGGTACACTAAATCTTTTAAGCTCCATATTCTTCCATATTTAAATTATGTTTTTAAATAACTGTTGATGTTATCCTTTGACCTAGATCATGGCTGCACAACCCGACAAAAAGCCGCGTGTAGTTGAGAAGATGTTTAAATGCTATAAGTACTCCGGGAAGTAAGAGCCCTTTTAATCGTATTATAAAACTCAAATTTGCATTTGATCATCTAATTCTTGATTGGTTTGTGCGTTTTTTGTTATGTTTAGTGCCTACTTGTTTTGCATATAGCATGGTTTGTGCCGTATCATGTGTATGCCCTGAAAATATTTTTGTAGCGTAAATTTTCTTTTAGAATGTTCCCAGATATTTTAACTTCATACATATCTGTATGTTCTATGAAGACATACCATCTTTCATTATTTTTGTCAATACATTCACATTTGACTTTTGAGTGTCAAACGATTTATTTACTTCAATTTCAGATATGAGCATTATGACTAATTTTGTCTTTCTTATTTCCTGAATGCAGCATCGATGATGGTTTTCCGGTTGTCAATTTACACTTCGCAAACTCACTTTCATTGAAAGTTTTACCCCATCAATATTTCTTCCAAATTGAGGTATATATTTGTATATTAAACATGAAAAATATTCTGATCTATCACTTGAATCTTAACAGAATATGCCTTAATTCCTCTCTTCAGGAAGATGAGTGGTGCATTGGTTTTCAGAACAGTAACATTAAAGAAAGAAACGGAGAAGAACTAACTTTGTTGGGAGGTATCATCCTTTTCTAATCTATTTAAAGGTCAAACAGGTAAATTTGGGTCGAGTTGACACGCTAACCGTTTGTTTAATCTGATACTGTGTCTGTTACTGTACTACCAATTTTTTTACAAAATATTTAGAATATTTTAAAAATTTATCATGTCATGGGTGACTTCACTTTTCACCTAAGCCTTTTGATATTTACCCATTCGACTTGGTTGGCCCTAGAATATAACCCAAAACGTAACACACTTCCGCATAAACTGATGAATTTGGCTCCTCTAGTAGGCTTTTTTTTTTCTTTCAATTGAGTCCCATAAAAGTACAATGTTTCGATTGTGGTCATGCTGAACCGATCTTATTTAATTTCTGCCCAATGGCATCTGATTTAACGTACCTCTAGACTTTTAGGAGTCAAACCTACAGTTTTTTCAAAACCAAATTTGAGCTTATATATCATTGCTATATAAGCATTATACGCATCCCATTCAAATACTGTGTGGATCAGAACTCAATACCAGTATTTGAGCAAATCTGCACCATTTGATATTGGAGCAGCATTATTTGGTTCCAAGGTGTGGATTATTCTTGGGGTTAATTTGAAATTTGCTGTTTTGTTTTCCATATGCAGATCTTGTTCTATCAGATAAGCTAGTTACATATGATATGGAAAAGAAAGTAATTGGATGGACTGATTATGACTGTAAGTACAGTTCTACACTCAGAGGTGTATCAAATCCTGATAAACACGACACAAAAATAATCAGATTTTGGGTCTGCATTTGTAAACCTGTTAAAAACAGATTCTGTTCAGGTTGACCTGTTTGACTCTTTTAAGTGAACAGGTCAACCCGTTTAAAATATAACTAAAAATATATCTTTTATAAATCACATCTGTTTACGACCCATTTAACCTATTTATATCAATGTGTTTACAATTCCTTCAAAAGTGAAGGGGTAGATTAGATTCTTGAAACTTCACCAGATGAATGGGCTTGGGCTTGGGCTTGTTGTCAAATGGGATCACTTTGCGTGTTTAGATAAATGGTTTACACAGGTAGTGTTCAGGTTACATGATCTTAAGTGTGTCTAAAGCGGATAAATGTGCAGGCCTAATTCATTTTATCTTGATCCTGCCAGTTGGAAACCCGCCAATCCAACATGATTGGCACTCCTAGTATTAGTAATTGAAGAAATCTGATTATGATAAATGCATGTAACCTAACAAGCATTAGCTCTGATTATCGATTTGGGTTTTTGTATTGTTTCAGGCTCGTCAAGTATTAAAGTGAAAGATGAAGAATCTGGGAATGTGTATGAGGTCGGTGCACAAGATATTTCTTCTTCATATTATGCATGTAACTCGAGAATGATTTTGGGATTGCTCTTGTTTCTTGCAGTTACCTGCTTGATCAACTAGACCAACAAATATGGATTGTATTTTATTAGAACCCACGAGAAAGCAATCTGATTTATTACTTGTTAGCTTCTTCATGTTGTGTTATATTAACATGATTTTAAAGTAATGAACACCTAATAATAAGCAAATGATGAACAAACAAGCTTGATTGTCAAGTACCCTAATCAAGACCAGCAACCTAAAACCGGAGTGCTTTCGAAGAGGCGATCACAAAAATAAAAGGGAATTAGAGGATTCGAAAGAGGTACCCCTTTTAGATGTTGCAACTTGCAAGAAACTATATATACATCCAACTTTAAATAAAGGCTCCAACACACTCACAAATAGGAAGCATACAGATATTAGCAACTTCTTGTGATGCAAGAAGTAATTTTTTAACAAATAAAATGTATGATTCATTCCAAAGTGTTTGGTTAACATAATTGGCCGCAATGGACGAGAAAAAGAGTTATTACTAAATAATACTAAGAAGAAGGGTTGTATTTATGTGTAATTCTTTCAGTTGAACTTGTTTCCATGTTCAACTGACATGGAAACAAGTTTAGACGCTAACATGTATTTATCACACATGGCACGATACTCAGCTTCAATTGTGGATCATGAGTCTTTTTGAGAAGGTGAGACATTAACCTAGAGACTATTTTAAGTATCTTAACACACGAAAAGGTAATTGTGAATGTGACCTTAAAGGACTATACGTATATTGGCTTAGACATTAAACAACATATGAGATATTAGGACTAGTTAATGTAATGTATTGTTAATGTAATGTATATTAATTTACCAACAAGTCTTTGATATGAGTTATTTCAAGTAACTCATCATCAGATAAAGCATTATGTTTATAAAAAAATAAAAATGTTTTGTTCAACTGATATGAAAACAAGTTTAGACGCTAACATGTTAAATTCAAATCATAAGTTCAAACCATATTTTCTTTGGTACTAATACAAGACATTTTGTGTTGAATAAATTAATTACCCAAGAAAAAAGTTAAATCACCAAGATCTCTAATAATAAATTTAAGTTTAGAAAAACTTGATTGACACGATTTTAGCTTTGTTGTTACAAGTAATAACAATATTATCCACATGCACTAGTAAGGCAATGAACACCTAAACTTTTTTTTTTTTTTAAATAAGGAGTAGTCACTTTAATTATCAATAAAACCAATCTCTCTTAGAGTGCTAGTTAATTTTTCAAACTAATTCCTAGGAGGTTGTTTTAACCCATACAAAAATTTTACCTATTAACACACTTTAATTTCATTTTAAGAAAAGCACCTTAAGGTAAAGATATATGGACATATTCAAACAAGTTACCATATAAAAAGTATTGTTAACATCTAACTGATAAAGGCAATAGCCATCATTAACAACAAGATTAATATTGCATCGACAATGACCATTATTGCAATGGGAGAGAGTTTCATTAAAAGCAATCCCCCACCTTGACTATATCCCTTAGCAACAAGTCTACCCTTATACCAATAAACTGAGTATTAAATTTATATTTTACTTTATAAATCTATTTACATCCAATAGGTTTTCATCCATTAGGATCCAAGTATCATTATATTTAAAGCTTGCTTTTTGTCATTCACAACTTTCACCTAGGGTTTTTTTTATCTTTGACAGTTCTTCAAAAAAAATTAGTTCAACAGTTTTATCAAGGTTACTAGTGTAACAAAAATTTTGTAAGGATAAATAACAACTCTATCAACACCATAATTGACATTGTCATACATAATCTGGAAGATTCCTAGGCAAGGGATTGGGATTGGGATTGAATGGTGGTTTCACTAGTATGAGTATTGGGTATATATGAATATATGTGATTGCTAATGTCACAATTAGTGTTGACCTGTAATGATGAACTACTACTGTCATCATTATTAAAACTATTACCCTTGGTTTCCTTCTCATCATTGTTGGTATTACTTAAACGTCTTTTTAAACTGTTTGTTTTATATGAAATTTAAGCTTATGCTGAAGTTTTTTTTAACCATTCAAAATTTTAAACGCCTTTTTAACCTTCTTTTAAAATGAACGTAGTTTTTTAAACTATTTGGTTTATCCAAGCATGTCCTTTAACTGATTTTTGAACTCGTTCAATTTATTAAACCTATTTTTTTAAAGTTTAACTTTTAAATGACTTTATAAAATCGTTTGGCTTATTTTTAAATCGTTCTATTTATTTATGCATCTTAAATAAACCAAACAATTTAAAAGTGCAGGAACGGGTTTGTCACTTAAACACTTGTGTTTCTCTCAAACTCACTTATAATAACACTCAAATCAGATGAAGCAATGCCTTTTACAAGAGTTGATAATAATATAATAAGTAATCAAAGGAACAAGCAGAGATATATTTTCAAGGTACTTGTATATATTACTTCTCAACTCAAGATTACAAGACACTTACAAGCATAAAACAAGAGTTACAATGAGAAACTATATATACTAGATCCTACAGCCGGATATACTTGATACCAGCTGGAAACCTAAGACTAAAGCATATACTACAATGCTAAAGTTAAGGTATCTTAGATAAAGTATTATCTAAGATATGGTAGTCATGATATGTCCATGACTTACTTTTTGTCACCAACTAAAGATGGCAACTGTACTAACATAAAAAGGTAAACAGTGGATTAAAGTATGGTCAACTACATGGCTTTTGAGAAAACGCCATGCAGTATCTCAGAGATTTGCAGCGGAGTGTCAGAGAGGCCATACTTATGTCCACTGGATAATAGAAGTGTCTTCCGAAGGTTAACTGGCTTCGGAAGAACTTGTTCTTCCGAAGCCACTTATACTTCGGAAGATGCTTCTATGCTTCCGAGGCTTTGAGGACTTCTTGTACTTCAGAAGTTGACTTCAGATCTTTATCTCTAAGTCTTCATCTTCGGAAGTAGGTTCTTTTTCTTCGGAAGTTGGAGTTTTCCTTCGGAAGTGTGTTTTACACTTAGTCTTCGGAAGAGCTCCTTCTTCCTTCGGAAGTTCCATACTTAGCTTCGGAAGTCCTTTGTATGTTGTACCCAAAATCTTTTAAGTGACTTGGTGTTGGTTGCAACAACCTTTCTAGATCCAACAAAAAGGTATTTCAAAGTTAAACAATTTAAAAATAAGTATAATTAAAAAACGCTTAAATAAGTCCAATGGTTTAAAAAACTATGTTTAAATTAAAAAAGGCGTTTAAAGAAACCAAATAGTTAAAAGAAAACTTTAAAATAAGCTAAACGTTTTAAATAGATTTAAATACGTTTTATATCCCTAAGTTCTATATAAATTGCCATTTGAATCCAAAATTTTAAATTTCATCATTTGCATCTAAAGGTTTCATTAAAATTATCATTGGACCATTAACTACTCCTAATTAATACAACTTGTTTTATACCCGTCCGGTGGACGAGATGTTTCATGTCGTAATGTAACAACTATCTCTTCTTAAATTATAAACAATAACACTATTAACATGTTAGTATAAAGACAATTAAGCACATACAAAAAGTCTTTTATATTTGAGGATAGGTCATATGATATTAAGATTAATATTAGTTTGAAAAGCACGCATCCAAATAAACATGTCATACAAAGACAAAAGGATTCATCAAGATCCCAAAACACATTCTCAACAACGTCAACAAAGTTATGATCTAGAAAAGGTAACACCAAGATTGTGATATTCAATCTAAAAAGGTCTATAACAAATCCTACTTAGATAAACACCAAAACAACGTGCTTCCACCAAATCTGCATCCTATAACAGAAGAAAAAAAGTATTAATGAAGATCATTAATATAATTGAATAAATTAAATAAACATATAACATATAGTGTAATTTTTTGGAGTCATCAAAACATACATGCAATAACTTTAGTACTCCAAGCGCTTAGGCCTCTTTTTGTTCCTTCGCGGTCTTAAATACTGCGACTTTTCATTAGATTTAGCAGGACAATCAACCTCAGCCAGAGTAGAAGGTTTGGTTGTATCAACAATAGATGTATCTGAAACATCCTTTGTAGATCCTCCCTCATCATCATCATCAAGTACAACCTAAAAATACAATAAAGAACATAAAGGAAAACGAAACACAGGTAAATTTATACGACATAAACACTTATAGCAAAATATACCGATAATGTTGTTGATGATGTTGTAAAAGAAGAAGTGTGTGGTCCCCATAACGCCTCAACAGCCATATCCCATTCGTCACTTGTAATTCTAGAAAAAAATTCAACGCCTTCACCATCCTCCTCAGTACAGAGAATATCTGTTGTTGGAGCACCGACACTCGCTCCGACAGTTGACATGTGGGAGTGATTATTGAGTAAATTCACATCATCTTTGAGGTATTTAGAAACGGTGAAGCGTTGAACATATTCAGTAGCCAAGTTGAATTTATCAATCTTTACTCTAAGAATGATGCTTCGAGCAAATAAATTATCAATAAAAAAATCAGGTATCCAATGCGGGTTATCAATACCCTAGACATTACATAGGAGAAGGTAAGGATGCAAATATACATAAAAATATTCAAACACACATGTATGTATATCAGAAAAGACATAAATTAAGACACAAAAAAGATTTGCATGTGAATATATATACATAGGAGTAAGTGTATGAGATTGTTTGATATGACATTGGGATATGTGTATGGAGCACTCATTGCATGCTTATAAGAACATATATACCTTAGTAAAACTCCTCATAAATAATCGACGTCGTAATGCCAAGAAGAGCATGCGCAGCATCATCAAATAAAACACACATCATTTCTTGACCGTTATCAACAAAACGAATTTCCAGTTTGTACCTATATAAAGGCATTATCAGTGGAGGAAAAAATGGTTGAGGAAAAGTTCTGTCGCGCTTACGCCTGACGTGGATTGACAACATTTCTTTTACAGGCAGAACAAAAGTATTGATCTTCAACCAATGTCATCTTCTTACGACAAGTATTGCATTTTATATAAGTCCATTCATTTGTTAAATCAACCCCAATTATTAGACCATTGATGTTGAACATTGCTCCCTACAAAAAAAGAGAAATAAAAACTATGAAAAAATTACCAAAGAAATGAACTTTAATTATCATAAAACTTAGAGCAGTACCGGCGTAACCCCGTCTTGCAAAATTTTGTACAAATCAGAGATTCGTGTAACCCTGAAATTCCCATCATGATGTTCCAGTGATTTGAATGTAACAGGACGGTATTCACTAAAAACACCATTATGATAGCTTAATGATTAAAATGGATCATTATTATAGACTAAACCATGGAGAAAAATATGATGACGTACATAGTCTTGAAAGTATCAGCAAAGGGCGACTGGGGCTTAGATATAGATGGGGTCCTACAGTTGACACCAAACAAAGGGCATCTACTTTTGACAAACAAAAATTAAATGTTACATGCAATTTATACATCAAATAACAAAATAATTTGCATAAAAAGATGATACCATTGAACAATTGAACTTTGCACGATGTCACAACGACAAGTATGCTATGGTTGCCATAACTTCAAATGTCAACGTCAGCAACATACCACGCCAACTTTCCCCATAAAGACAATCTAAGCTCCGAGCCACTATATGTTGTCATTGTAATTAACAGGAGCTGATCAATGGATACGTACAAGAAGAAAGGCTCAGAGGGGTGCGGGTACGTTTAGCTTATGATGAGGAACCCAGCATCACGCTGACTCCTGTGTCACAACCACATCCCGCTGAGCACGAACATCTGACGCAGGCAATGGGAACATTCCCACCCGAAACGCTGCCTCACTTGACATTCCCAGTGATGTCGTACCCCCAAATATCGAGAGAGGTCAACACTTACCCCATGATGATGGGAGGCATCATGGACCATTATCTCAACCCTACTGATCACGTGTCAATAATTTGGTGTTTAATTGATATAAATACTTGATTTTTACATCATGATTATGGTGGAACGAGTTCAAGTTGTTTGTGTTTTGAATTATGGGTGTATGGAGCTAAATGAGGTTTATTTTGGATGAAAAGAACCAAAACACGCAACTACAAGGACTGAAGATGTAAATATCAATATTTACAAGAAAAGGCACAAATTTAGGTGTATCGGCGTATAATACGCCGCATTTGGGCGTATAATACGTCGGGTGGCGTATCAACGACGTATTTGAGGAAAAAACAAAATGTTGGGCGTATGAATACTGCCTTGGGTGTATGATACGCCCATGCCAGCGTATCATACGTCGGTCCCCAACAACCTTGCGGATTTTGTGGATCTTGAAGCTTATTTAAGCTACATCAAACCCAAGTCGAAGGAGAACTTTTCCCAACCAAAAATAGGTGATTTCAAGGAGATTTTAGGTGCTTTCAAGCTTCCTAACATCTTCCCTATCATCATTGATCATCATTATCAAAGAAAGATAAAAGATTTATTGAAGATGATGCGTGGCTAGGCTCTCTTGATTGCTTTCGGGAGTACAATTCTTGTAAAGTGATACAATTGGTATGTTTGATTAGGTTTTTGTATTGAACACTAAGTGATTGATTGAAGTTTTATGTTTTGATTGATTTAAACAATTTGCTTATAAATAAAATTGTTTGCTTGATTATCAGTTTTCGATTTTCTTGCATTGTAAGCTTATTAAGAAAAGTAAACAAAGTGATATAGGTAAATTGGTAACATTATGAACGAACGAATCTTAAAAGCTTGTTTCTTTGTTTTCACTTTAATCAAAAGTTAACATCTTGAAGTTACGTTCTTACAAACCCTAATTTGAAAGTATCATTTGTGGATCTTGCGGAATTGGAAACCCGGAAGAATTATCTTTCATTATTTAAGTAAAATTTGTTTTAAAGTTTCTTGCTTTATGCAATTGTGTTCATTAATTCATCTAAAGTTTCAATTTTTAATTCTAAAGTGCGAGTCTTTTAGTTAACTAAGTCGCGTTAATTAAACATTTTTCACATATTCCCTATGGAGACGACCTTACTTACCCTTACATAATAAAGGTAACTAATACCGATATAATAACTTGTTTTTATCGAGTCTCGACAACCAGATCACCTACTACTGGGGGATATCCTTGGTTTGTAGGCATGACTCAAAACCTGGCACCCCATTAGTTAGCATGGCCATGGACCGGCCTCTATGTACATACCAAAGCTTTTATCTGGAACTTCCCTCGTTTCCCTTACACCAAGCTCCCATCCTTTATCCTTATCCCTACATGTACCAGTCTATGCATATCCCTAACCCGCCTCATTTTACATTCGCTAACATGCCTCCACCCATGTCTCAGCCATCGGGACTGCCGAGGATGAGCTGGCCAAGCCTTATGTACCTAACTCTCACACCAAATTCTCGCCCAGAATAGCCAATTTTAAGTTCCCTCCTAAGACCAAAATGCCTAGTAACGTCAAGATTTATGACGGCCTTAGAGATCCTGAAGACCACTTGGAGTTATTCTCCGGGGCCGCCAAGGTAGAACAATGGTCCATGCTGGTGTGGTGTCATATGTTCGTACAAACTTTGGTTGTCCCTACACGACTGTGGTTCAATAGCCTGCAGCATAGACTCCTTTGAGGAGTTAAGCAGGAGGTTCCTCAATAATTTCATGCAAGAAAAGAGGTACACCAAGAATCCGGTGGAGTTGCATCACATAAAGCAAAGAGATGACGAAAACCTACGTGCCTTCATGGAATGGTATAAGCTGGAAGGTCTCAGCATCAACGGAGCGACAGAATAGATGCGCATTTCTGGCTTCATGCATGGAGTCAGACCTCGTCAGTTGATCGAGGATCTGAAAAGGCATATCCCAAAAACAATGGAAGAATCTATGGAACGAGCTGAAGCATTCTTGAGAGGTAAAGAAGCAACCCAAAATGCGGAAACAACCAAAAAGGAGAGGAGTCCCAACTGGAAAAGCACCGCACAACCAAATAGAGCCCTGACCTCGCGATTCCATCCTTTTATGGACAGACGTGTGCATCATCAACATGAACACAAAAGACCCTACGAAAGAAGCACTTACGCAAGACCCCGTGTTGGATCTAGAAAGGCTGGTGCAACCAAAACCAAATCAATTAGACTATTTTTGGGTGCAACTAATAAAGGAATTCTGAAGCTAAGTGTCGAACTTCTGAAGGAAATGGAGTTCTTCCGAAGACAAAGTGCAAGATCATCTTCCAAAGGAAAACTCCAACTTCCGTAGACAAAGTATTCACTTCCGAAGTTCAAGACTTAGAAGAAAAGATAAGAAGTCAACTTCTAAAGTATGAAGAAATGAAGAAGTCCTCAAGCCTTGGAAGAAATAGCCTCTTCCGAAGTATAAGTGGCTTCGGAAGAACTTGTTCTTCCGAAGCCAACTAACCTTCGAAAGACACTACTATAAACTAGTGGACATAAGTATGGTCTCTCTGACACTCCGCTGCAGACTTCTGATATACTGCATGGAGTTTTCTCAAAAGCCATGTAGTTGACCATACTTTATTCCACTGTTCACCTTTATTAGTTAGTACAGTTGCCAACTTTAGTTGGTGACAAAAGGTAAGTCATGGACATGTCATGACTACCATATCTTAGATAATATTTTATCTAAGATACCTTAACTTTAGCATTGTAGTATATGCTTTAGTCGTAGGTTTCCAGTTGGTATCAAAGTATATCCGGCTGTAGATAGTAGTATATATAGTTTCTCATTGTAACTCATGTAATATGCTTGTAAGAGTCTTGTAATACTTTGAGTTGAGAAGTAATATATACAAGTACCTTGAAAATTATTTCTTTGTGTTATTTGCTACTTAATATATTATTATCAACTCTTAGAAGAGATTCTACTTCATCTGATCCGAGTGTGTTACAAGTGAGTATTGAGAGAAAAACTAAGTGTTTAAGTGACAAAACCCGATCCTGCAATTGGTATCAGAGCTTTTTAGGCTCTTGATTGTGATATCTTACCATCCAAATCAACCTGTTTTTCACTCCTCCTTACACCACACTCAAAATGGCCCTCAAAAAGTCTGAAGTGGAGATGGGGACGATGACTAAAGCACCCATCATCACCCCTGAAAACTTCAGATCATGGAGTAGACGCATGGAAGGCTTCATCAGTTATCAAGACAACAAGATGTGGAAATCTATTGTCAATGGTCCGTACAAACCAAAGGTGGCAGCACCAGGTGGAAATGGTGCTATGATAGAGAAAGCCGTTGAAGACTACTCTGATGAGGACCGGAAGAAGTTGGACATTGACAGCAATGCCATGACTGTTCTAATGACTGCAATACCCAACTCCATCATGGTGGGGTTTGAGCATTGCAAGTCAGCCAAAGAATTGTTTGATGCACTTGCTCATATGTACTCCAGCTCCAATGACTCCAAGAAGGACTCCCTGAAGTAGCAGTTCGAGAACTTCATCTATTGCTGGAGAGACCCTCAGCAAGCAATACTTCAGGTACATAGACCTTATTTCCTCCCTTTAGTCAGTGGGAATTGCCCTTGAACTAAGAGATCTCACAAGAAAGTTTATGAGTGCACTCCCTAATGAGTGGACGTTATATTGTGTCTCTATCAAGAGGATAGAAAATCTAAACACCCTTACCATGACTGAACTTTATGGCCTCCTTGATGGATACTGTTTAGAGATGGAGAGCAAGAGAGGCCATCAGACAAGCAGACCTTTGAGTCTTCCTGCTAGCAACGCTTTAATGGTTGCTGAAGGCTCAGGACCCACCCAACCTCAACAGTACCTAACATACACCCAGCAGCCATCCTGTTCTTCTGGGCCATACATTACATTCCCTGAGACTCCAAGGTCTCAACAGGCTCAGCAAAGTTCCTTTCAGGAAAGTTGTGCCTTTGTCTCAGGAAATGGGCACTCTAGTGATTATCAGTATTGCTTTGATGATCTAGAGTGTTTCAGTCCAGATGATGTGGAATATGTGGACATAGTCCAATAAATGGCTCTGTTAACCTATAGAGCAAAGAAGTTCTTCAAGAGAACTGGAAGGCAATTTCCCCAGAACCCAAACAACAGCAAATTTGGGTTTGACAAGACCAAGGCCAAATGTTACAACTGTAACCAACTTGGTCACTTTGCAAGGGAATGCAAGGCTCCCAAGTCAAATCCGGGAACCCCACAGGCCTCCACACATTCCTCTACACCAAAGGCCACTGGAAAGTCAACTGAAACAGATGCTATGGCTCAAGAAGTTGACTGGAGCTTTATGTTACAGGATGTGACTCCTGCTCAAGCACTCATGGCTGGAACAGATGACAATAAGGTATATGAACATCTCTGTACTCCGGCCTGTATTGCTATGTTAAGTTATATCAGGACTACAATATGGAAATTAAATTCGATATTGAGTCTTTAAATGTTTTAAAATCTGATTTTAAAAGGGCTGAATCTGACTATTAAGAAAAATTAAGGAGTTAGAGAAAATTGTGTCCTTACTAAAACATAAACACACAAACTATAAGACTCAAATCAAGGATTTAATATCCAAATTGTCTGAGGCTCAAGCCCAGCTTGTCACAGCTGAGGCTCAAGCCAGGAAGTATGCTATTTCTGAGCAAAACTTCCAAGTCATTCTTGCATCATCCTCTCACTCAAAATTTTATTACCAAAACAAAGGTGGGTTGGGAACCAATAAAATTGCTCCACCACATTCTTATGAGTCTATAAGACAACCAATGTGTGATACTAAAGAGCAAGAGGTTCCATCTGCTGACCCACCTTCTTATGAGTCAAAGAGTGATGCAACCATAGAGACCATCACAGGGAAGAACCAGGTAATCTTACCCACTCCTACCGGTGATGATCAACCCTTGACCACCAAAGCCAGAAGAAGCAGAGCTAAGACAGCCAGAAAAACTACCATGAAAGTGGCTGAGTCAAAGCTGAAGATAGACCCAAAGCAAAAGGGTGTATTCATCTCAGCTGGATTCCAGGTGGTAGGTAACTCTGATTCAGGATAGGGGTGTAGTACCAGCACTCCCGTCTTACTAAAGGATCAGAAGTTAAAAGGAAAGGTTGCTGATGAAGAGAAAAAGAACAAGAAACAACAATCCTCAAGTTCCCAGAAGATTAACATTACATGCATAATGTGTGGTCTGCAAAACCACATGGCCAAAGATTGTTACTACAATCCTGCTAGCACACATTATGCAAACAATGTTAAAAGAGAATGAGTCAGGAAAGGTTTCTCATTTGGACCTTATCAAATGGTTCAAGTGATGAAAAAGGGAAAGCTTGTTTCCGAAGCAAGGTTGCTTTCGGAAGAAAGTTCTTCTTCCGAAGGGAAAATGGCTTCGAAAGTTAAAACTGTCAAGACACAAAAGAACAAAAGAGTCCTCTTGAAACCATCCCAGATGAAGTCTACTTCAGAAGAAAAGGTGGTGAAGGTTTCTTCCGAAAAGAAAGAAGCTTCGGAAGAATGCCAAGCTGCAAAAGCTTCAACAAGTTCATCCTCTGTGATCAACCAAGGGATGGAATAGAAGATCACGGAAGATGCTGCAGCTCAAACCTCTTCTTCAAAGACATCCATTGAACCCCCATGCATAAATTTTGGTTCAATTATGTCACTATCATTGGAAGAACCCAAGACCAACAAGGCTTGGGTTTCCAATCAAAACTAATCATCTCATCTTATGTGCAGGGACGTCCATATGACAAGAATAACAATGTTTGGATTGTGGATAGTGGATGCTCCAGGCACATGACAGGGAACAGATCTCTCCTTCAATAATTCCAACATTTTGATGGAGGTCTTGTCCAGTTTGGAGGTGAGGCTGGAGGATATATATTTTACAGAGGAAGTATATCCAACGAAAAATTAAAAGTTGATAAAGTTCACTTTGTCAAACAGCTTGAACACAACCTGTTAAGTGTTTCTCAGTTTTGTGATCAAAAGCATCAAATGCTCTTCACAGAATATGAGTGCATTATCCTCAAACCTGGGATGACAATTCCTTCAGAATTGGTCTTCTTAGATCTCCCAGGAAAGGGGATATGTACAAGCTTGATATGAACAATGCTTCTCCAATGGGTGAAGTGTCATGCTTTCTTTCCAAAGCTGATGGTGATGAGTCGACACTAGGGGATAAACGAATGTATCATGTAAATTTTAAAACAATGAATAAATTGGCTAAAAATAACCTGGTAGATGGTTTGCCTAAAAAGGATTTTTTCTGCAAAGATAACTGTGTTGCATGCCTGAAAGGGAAGCAACGCAAGGCATCTCATAAATCCAAAGTTGTTAACTCTATCACCACTCCATTACACTTATTGCACATGGATTTATTTGGTCCCACAAGTATAATGAGCATTGGAAGGAAATCATACTCCTTTGTGATTGTTGATGATTTTACAAGATTTATATGGGTATTCTTTATAAGAACTAAAGATGAAACTGCTGAAACTTTGAAATCTTTTATTCTTAAAATAGAAAATCAAATTGATCACAAGGTTAAAATAATTAGAAGTGATCAAGGGACTGAGTTTAAGAATCAAGTGCTTGACTCATTCTGTAACTCAAAAGGGATCGCTAGACAATATAGTGCTCCTAGAACTCCTCAACAAAATTGTGTTGCTGAGAGGAGGAACAAGACACTTATTGAGGCTGCTCGGACCATGTTAGTTGATTCAAAGTTGCCTCTAACATTCTGGGCAGAGGCAGTCAGCACTACATGCTATGTGCAGAAAAGGGTTCTTGTAGTTAAGCCATATGGAAAAACCCCTTATGAGCTATGGAACAAGAGGTCATCGTTCATTGGCTTTCTAAGGTCCTTTGGCAGCAGGTATACCATACTTAACATAAAAGACAATTTGGCAAAATTTGCTGAAAAGTCGGATGATGCTATCTTTGTTGGAAATTCCTCTAACTCTAAAGCTTATAGAGTTTATAACATCAAAAATCAACAATTTAAGAAATCATTCAACGTTGTAGTTAATGAGAACACTCCTTGTGTTAGGGGGAATGGCCCTAATCATATCTTTGATTTAGAATTGTTTCCAAACTATTCTAAATCGTCTTGTGAGGATGTTTCAGCTGGAACAGATGCTCAAAGTGATTCTGATGAAGACCAACTGTTTGAGCTACCTAGGCCTATTCCAAGTTCTCCAAGAGCTACAACAATCCAAGCTCCCACTATTGGCAGATCTGACAGTATGACTATCTCTAAGGATAATGGAGCTTTAACCAGTGATTCACCTGTTGACCCTCAAACCTCATCAGGAGACACTACACAACACCAAGCTGATGGAAGTAGCATCTTGAAGGAACATGCAACTGTTAATGCTGCTTCACAGCCAACAAACGATGATGATGTTTCTCATTCATTCAATCGGTCCTCATTGAATGAGTTTGAAACAGATGCTGGACCAAGTGTTCAAGATCCTGAGCAAAATCTGTCCAATCTGGATCTATCTTTGCAATTGGAGGTAATTCCTAGACTTAGGATTCACAACACTCATCCAGCTGAAAACATCATAGGGGATGTCTCTGAAGGTGTGAGAACAAGAGGACAAACTCACAATGGGAATGTCTGCTTGTACTCCTGCTTTTTATCCCACATGAAACCCAAGAAGGTAGAAGATGCCTTGAAAGATAGTAGCTAGGTTGAATAAATGCAAGAGGAGCTGCTTCAATTCAAGAGACAAAAGGTTTGGAACCTATGTCCGCTACCATCTGGTCAAGTACCTATAGGCACAAAATGGGTTTTCAGAAACAAGAGAGATGATAGAGGCTTGATCATCAAGAACAAGGCAAGACTGGTGGTTCAAGGATACACTTAAGAGGAGGAAATCGATTATACTGATGTCTTTGCACCTGTTGCAAGACTTGAGGCAGATAGGATCTTCCTTTCTTATGCTGCATCCAAGAATTTTACTGTCTACCAGCTTGATGTCAAGTGTGCCTTTCTATATGGAGATATAGATAGGGAAGTCTATGTATGCCAGCCTCCATGATTTGAAGACCCACAACATCCCAACTATATGTGCAAATTGGATAAAGCTCTATATGGGCTGCACCAAGCACCTAGGCTGTGCTATGAGACATTGTCTCAGTTTCTCCTGAAGAATGGTTACAATAGAGGTACCATTGACAAGACTCTTTTCATAAGGAAGTCTGGAACAGACATCTTGCTCGTTCAAGTCTATGTTGATGACATCATATTTGGTTCCTCAAATTATCAAATATGTAAAGACTTTGAGAGCATTATGAAGAAGAAGTTTGAGATGAGTTCCATGGGAAAAATGGACTTTTTCCTTGGAATTCAGGTGAAGCAAATGAAGGAAGGGTTTTTCATCAATCAATCTAAGTATGTCAATGACATCTTAGAAAGATTTGATATGAAAGATTGTAAGCCAGCCAAAACACCTAAACACAGAAACCATAATCTCTGTCCTGACTCTGAGGGGGAGGATACTGATCAACATCAGTATAGGGCATTATTGGTTCTCTGATGTATCTCACAACAACTAAACCTGATATCATGTTTGCAACTTGTATTTGTGCAAGATATCAGGCTGCTCCAAAGATGTCTCATCTAGTTGCTGCCCTAAAGAATCCTCAGATACCTCAAAGGAGCACCTAAATTAGGTCTCTACTATCCAAGGAACATCAATTTCAATCTCTATGGTTACTCTGACAGTGACTATGGTGGCTGCAATATCAACAAAAAATCAACATCAGGCGGATGTCAATTTCTTGGTGGAAGGATCATCTCATGACAATGCAAGAAGCAATCATATGTCTCAACATCAACTGCTGAAGCTGAATAAATTGCTGCTGCTAGTTGTTGTGCTCATTTTTTGTGGATTTAGAACCAGATGATAGACTACGGATTTAACTTCATGAGCACTTCTATCCACATTGACAACAATAGTGCAATCTCCATTACTGAAAATCCAGTGAAGCACTCCAAGACAAAGCACATTGATATCAGGTACCATTTCATTAGAGATATTCATGAAAAAAATCTAATTAAACTAATCAAAGTTGACTCAAATGAACAATATGCTGACTTGTTCACTAAAGGCTTTTGATGAACAAAGATTCAAGTATCTCATTACAGCTATTGGGATGATGAATATTGGTTAGTCTATCTTATTTAAAAAACTTATTAATGTGTGACGTCTTGGGTCAAAACAATCTAAGCCCTACTACAAAAGGTCCTTCTCTGAAATTCACTAAGTATGAATTCTTCCGAAGAGGAATTAACCCGCGGAAGATGTTTTACATATCTTCCGAAGCAACATTCCTCCCGGGATAATTTTCTTCTCGGAAGAGTTTTTAGTCTTGGAAGAAGCGATTGATTACATATCAGATCTACTTCCGAAGCTTATAAAACTCTCCATTCGGAAAGCAATTTTTACTCTCGGAAGTAAAAACTTTACCTTCGGAAGTAAAATTGCCTTCGGAAGAAGATTACCTTCGGAAATGCTTTATACTCAGAAGAAAGACTTTACTGTGTAACGGAAATCTTTTGGGCCCCACTCTGTAAAAGTAAAGATTTTGTTAATGATGTCGGATTATTTAAATAGACTAAACCTTACCGCCCCTGTCACATCATCCACTGAAACATCCTGTCACCTTATCCAAACCCTCTAAACCGCCATTTCACCCATTTAAATAACCCCGACTAATCACTTTCATCTTTTTACCAAATTTATTGCCCTAAAAGCTTTCTTCGTCCTCAAATTAACCCAATTTCAAACTCATCTTCCTGCAACTTTCTCAATGGCACTTAACCCTCAGCACAACCAAGTCGCACTCCTTGATTCTTCAAGGGATGATGACTTCTCTGATATCATTTCTTTTCTTACCCAATCATCTTATTACACTGCTCTAACTGTTAACCCTAGCGTTGACTTAAATCACATGGCTGAGTTTTGGGCCAATGGTCAGATTGAAACCCTAAATAGGGTTCGGGTAATAAGGTCGAGCATTTATGGCCAGGAGTTGGTCATTTCTGAACAACTCATCAGAGAGCATCTGGAGCTTCATGATGAGGGCGCTCCTATAGAGTTTCCCAAGACAGATTTGGACAACACCTATATCCAAATGGGATATGGTGGATGTTGGATCTAGAAAGGCTGGTGCAACCAAAACCAAATCACTTAGAATATTTTGGTACAACAAATAAACGACTTCCAAAGCCAAGTGTGGAACTTCCGAAGGAAAAGGGAGCTCTTCCGAAGACCAAGTGTAAAACTAACTTCTGAAGGAAAACTCCAACTTCCGAAGACAAAGAACTTACTTCCGAAGATCATAACTTAGAATGACAGATCAGAAGTCAACTTCCAAAGTATAGAAGTCCTCAAGCCTCAGAAGTATAGAAGCCTCTTCTGAAGTATAAGTGGCTTCGGAAGAACTTGTTCTTCTGAAGCCAACTTACCTTCGGAAGACACTGCTATTATCCAGTGGACATAAGTATGGTCTCTCTGACACTCCGCTGCAGACCTCTAAGATACTGCATGGCGTTTTCTCAAAAGCCATGTAGTTAACCATACTTTATTCCACTGTTTACCTTTATAAGTTAGTACAGTTGCCATCTTTAGTTGGTGACAAAAGGTAAGTCATGGACATGTCATGACTACCATATCTTAGATAATACTTTATCTAAGATACCTTAACTTTAGCATTGTAGTATATGCTTTAGTCTTAGGTTTCCAGCTGGTATCAAAGTATATCCGGCTGTAGGATCTAGTATATATAGTTTCTCATTGTAACTCATGTTTTATGCTTGTAAGAGTCTTGTAATATCTTGAGTTGAGAAGTAATATATACAAATGCCTTGAAAATTATTTCTGTGTGTTCCTTGCTACTTATTATATTATTATCAACTCTTATAAAAGACTTTACTTCACTTGATTTGAGTGTTCTATAAGTGAGTTTGAGAGAAAACAAGTGTTTAAATTGACAAACCCGATCCTGCAATTGGTATCAGAGCTTTTTAGGCTCTTGATTGTGAGATCTTACCATCCTAATCAACCTGTTTTTCACTCCTTACACCACACTCAAAATGGCCCTCAACAAATCTGAAGTAGAGATGGGGACGATGACCAAAGCTCCCATCATCACTCCTGAAAACTTCAGGTCATGGATCAGAAGAATGGAAGGATTCATCAGGTACCAAGACAGCAAGATGTGGCAATCCATTGTCAATGGCCCGTATAAGCCAAAGGTAGCTGGTGGAAACGGTGCCATGATTGAGAAAGCTATTGAAGATTATTCTGATGAGGACCGGAAGAAGCTAGACATCGACAGCAATGCTATGACTGTTCTCATGACTACAATTCCCAACTCTATCATGGTGGGGTTTGAGCATTGCAAGTATGCCAAAGAACTGTTTGATGCACTTGCTCAAATGTACTCAAGCTCAAATGACTCCCAGAAGGACTCACTGAAGCAGCAGTTCGAGAACTTCCCTACGTTGCTGGAGAGACTCTTAGCCAGCAATACTTCAGGTACATAGATCTCATTTCTTCCCTTCAATCAGTGGGAATTGCTCATGAACTTAGAGACCTTACAAGAAAGTTCATGAGTGCATTACCCAATGAGTGGACATTCTACTGTGTCTCTATCAAGAGAACAGAGAACCTGAATACACTCACCATGACCGAACTCTATGGCATCCTTGATGGATACCATTTGGAAATGGAGAGTAAGAGGGGTTATCAGACAAGCAGACCCTTGAGTCTTCCTGCTAGCAATGCTTTAATGGTTGCTAAAGGCTCAGGAACCTCCCAGCCTTAACAATACCTGACTTACACCCAGTAGCCATCTTGTTCTTCTGGGCCATACATCATATTTCCTGAGACTCCAAGGTCTCAACAAGCTCAGCAAAACTCCTCTCAGGACAACTGTGCTTTTGTCTCAAGAAGTGGACACTCAAATGATTATCAATATTGCTTTGATGATCTAGAGTGCTTCAGCCCGAATGACGTGAAATACGTGGACATAGTCCAACAAATGGCTCTACTAACCTACAGAGCAAAGAAGTTCTTTAAGAGAACTGGAAGGAAATTTTCCCAGAACCCAATCAACAGCAAATTTGGGTTTGACAAAACCAAGGCCAAATGTTACAACTATAACCAACTTGGTCATTTTGCAAGGGAGTGCAAGGCTCCCAAGTCTAACCCGAGAACCCCACAGGCCTCCACACATCCCTCTACACCAAAGCCCACCGGAAAGTCAACAGAAACAGCTGTAATGGCTCAAAAAGTTGACTGGAGCTTCATGGTACAGGATGTGACTCCTGCTCAAGCACTCATGGCCGGAACAAATGAAAATAAGGGACATCCATATGACAAGAATAACAATGTTTGGATTGTGGATAGTGGATGCTCCAGGCACATGACAGCGAACATATCTCTCCTTCAACAATTTCAACATTATGATGGAGGTCCTGTCCAGTTTGGAGGTGAGGCCGGAGGATATATTTCTGGCAGAGGAAGTATATCCAATGGAAAATTAAAAGTTGACAAAGTTAACTTTGTCAAGCAGCTTGAACACAACCTGTTAAGTGTTTCTCAATTCTATGATCAAAAGCATCAAATGCTCTTCACAGAACATGAGTGCATAATCCTCAAACCCGAGATGACAATTCCTCAGGAATTGGTGCTTCTTAGATCTCCCAGGAAAGGGGATATGTACAAGCTGGATATGAATAATGCTTCCCCAGTGGGAGAAGTATCATGCTTTCTTTCCAAATCTGATGGTGATGAGTCAACACTATGGCATAAACAAATGTGTCATGTAAATTTTAAGACAATGAATAAATTGGCTAAAAATAACTTGGTACATGGTTTGCCTAAAAAGGAATTTTTCTGCAAAGATAACTGTGTTGCATGCCTGAAAGGGAAGCAACACAGGACATCTCATAAATCCAAAGTTGTTAACTCCATCACCACCCCATTACACTTATTGCACATGGATCTATTTGGTCCCACAAGTATAATGAGCATTGGAAGAAAATCATATTGCCTTGTGATTGTTGATGATTTTACTAGATTTACATGGGTATTCTTTTTAAGAACCAAAGATGAAACTGCTGAAACTTTAAAATCTTTTATTCTTAAAATAGAAAATCAAATTGATCACAAGGTTAAAATAATTAGAAGTGATCAAGGGACTGAGTTTAAGAACCAAGTTCTTGACTCATTCTGTAACTCAAAAGGGATTGCCAGACAATATAGTGCTCCTAGAACTCCTCAACAAAATGGTGTTGCTGAGAGGAGGAATAGGACACTTATTGAGGCTGCTCGGACTATGTTAGCTGATTCAAAGCTGCCTCTAACATTCTGGGCAGAGGCAGTCAGCACTGCATGCTATGTGCAGAACGGGGTTCTTGTACCAAAGCCACATGGAAAAACCCCTTATGAGTTATGGAACAAGAGGCCACCGTTCATTGGCTTTCTAAGGTCTTTTGGCAGCAGGTGTACCATACTTAACACAAAAGACAATTTGGCAAAATTTGCTGAAAAGTCGGATGATGCTATCTTTGTTGGATATTCCTCTAACTCTAAAGCTTATAGAGTTTATAACATTAAAAATCAACAATTTGAGGAATCTTCCAACATTGTAGTCAATGAGCACATTCCTTGTGTTAGGGGGAATGGCCCTGATCATATCTTTGACTTAGAATTGTTTCCAAACTATTCTAAACCATCTTGTGAGAATGTTTCAGCTGGAACAGGTGCTCAAAGTGACTCCGATGAAGATCAACTGTTTGAGCTTCCTAGACCTATTCCAAGTTCTCCAAGAGCTGCAGCAAATCAATTTCCCACTATTAAAAGATTTGACAGTATAACCATCTCAAGAGATAGTGGAGCTTCAACAAGCAGTTCACCTGTTGACTTTCAAACCTCTTCAGGTGATCCTGCACAACACCAAGCTGATGAAAGCATCATTTTGAAGGAACATGCAACTGTTAATGATGCTTCACAACAAACAAATGATGATGTTTCTCTTTCATTCAATCAGTCCTCATTGAATGAGCTTGAAACAACAGTTGGACCAAGTATTCAAGCTCCTGAGCAAAATATGTCCCATTTGGATTTATCTTTGCAACTGGAGGTGATTCCTAGACTTAGGATTCATAACACTCATCCACCTGAGAACATCATAGGGGAAGTCTCTGAAGGCGTGAGAACAAGAGAACAAACTCACAATGGGAATGTCTGTTTGTACTCATGCTTTTAATCCTAAATGGAACCCAAGAAGGTGGAAGATGCCTTGAAAGATAGTAGCTGGGTTGAATCAATGCAAGAGGAGCTGCTACAATTCAAAAGACAAAAGGTTTGGAACCTATGTCCGCTACTATCTGGTCAAGTACCTATAGGCACTAAATGGGTTTTCAGAAACAAGAGAGATGATAGAGGCTTGATTATCAAGAACAAGGCAAAACTTGTGGTTCAAGGATACACTCAAGAGGAGGGAATGGATTATACTGATGTCTTTGCACCTGTTGCAAGACTTGAGGCAGTTAGGATCTTCCTTGCTTATGCTGCATCCAAGAATTTCACTGTCTACCAACTTAATGTCAAGTGTGCCTTTCTATATGGGGATATAGATAGGGAAGTCTATGTATGCCAACCTCCGGGATTTGAAGATCCACAGCATCCCAACTATGTGTGCAAATTGGATAAAGCTCTATATGGGCTGCACCAAGCACCTAGGCTGTGGTATGAGACATTGTCTCAGTTTCTCCTGAAGAATGGTTACACTAGAGGTACCATTGACAAGACTCTTTTCATAAGGAAGTCTGGGAAGGACATCTTGCTCGTTCAAGTCTATGTTGATGACATCATATTTGGTTCTTCAAATGACCAAATGTGTAAAGACTTTGAGAGCATTATGAAGAAGAAGTTTGAAATGAGTTCCATGAAAAAAAAGACTTCTTCCTTGGAATTTAGGTGAAGCAAATGAAGGAAGGGTTCTTTATCAGTCAATTTAAGTATGTCAATGATATCTTAGAATGATTTGATATGAAAGATTGTAAAGCGGCAAAAACACCTATACCCAGAAACCACAATCTCTGCCCTGATTCTAAGGGGAAGGATATTGATCAACATCAGTATAGAGCGATTATTGGTTCTCTGATGTATCTCACAGCAAGTAGACCTGATATCATGTTTGCAACTTGCATTTGTGCAAGATATCAGGCTGCTTCAAAGGTGTCTCACCTAGTTGCTGTCAAGAGAATTCTTAGATACCTTAAAGGAGCACCTAAACTAGGTCTCTGGTATCCAAGAAATAGTGATTTCAATCTCTATGGTTACTCTGACAGTGATTATGGTGGCAGCAATATCAACAAGAAATCAACATCGGGTGGAAGTCAATTTCTTGGTGGAAGGATCATCTCATGGCAATGCAAGAAGCAATCATGTGTCTCTACATCAACTGCTGAAGCTGAATACATTGCTGCTGCTAGTTATTGTGCTCAGCTGCTGTGGATTCAAAACTAGATGATAGACTACGGATTCAACTTCATGAGCACTCCTATCCACATTGACAACAAGAGTGGTTAATATACATTACTGAAAATCCAGTAAAGCACTCAGAGACTAAGCACATCGATATCAGGTATCATTTCATTAGAGATATTCATGAGAAAAATCTTATCAAGCTAATCAAAGTTGATTCAAATGAACAATATGCTGACTTGTTCACCAAAGCCTTTGATGAACAAAGATTTAAATATCTCATTATAGCTATTGGGATGATAAACCTTGATTATTCGATCTCATTTGAAAACCTTTTTAATGTGTAAAGTCTTATAAACAATCTAAGCCCTGTTACAAAAGATTTTTCTCTAAAATTTTATCTAAGTATGAATTCTTTCGAAGAGGAATTAATCCTCGGAAGATATTTTACATATCTTCCAAAGCAAATTTCTCCCAAGATAATTTTCTTCTCGGAAGAGTTGTTAAGTCTCGGAAGAAGCGATTGATTTCATATCAGATCTACTTCCGAAGCTTGTAACACTCTCCATTTGGAAAGCAACATATACTCTCGGAAGTAATCACTTTACCTTCGGAAGTAAATTTGCCTTCGGAAGAACATTACCTTCGGAAATTCTTTATACTCGGAAGAAAGATTTTACTGTGTAACGGAAATCTTTTGGGCCCCACTCTGTAAAAAGTAAAGATTTTGTTAATGATGTCGGATTATTTAAATGGACTAACCTTACCGCCCATGTCACATCATCCACTGAAACCTCACATCGTCTTATCCAAACCCCCTTTAAACCACCATTCCACCCATTTAAATACCTCCGGCTAATCACTTACATCCTTTTTACCAAAATTACTGCCCTAAAAGCTTTCTTCATCTTAATTTACCCTATTCTGAACTATCTTCCTATAACTTTCTTCAATGGCACTTAACCCTCAGCACAACCAAGTCGCACTCCTTGACTCTTCAAGGGATGTTGACTTCTCAGACATCATCTCCTTTCTAACCCAAACCCTGACTGTTAACCCCATGATTTACTCAAACCATATGTTTGAATTTTGGGCAAACAGTCAGATTGAAACCCTAAATGGGGTTCGTGTCATTAGATCGAGCATCTGTGGCCAGGAGTTGGTCATTTCTAAACAAATCATCAGGGAGCATCTAGAGCTTCATGATGAGGGCGCTCCAACAGAATTCCCCAAAGCAGATTTGGACAATACTTATATCCAAATGGGATATGGTGGAGATGTTAGCAGGTCAACTGTCTACAAATTCAACTTCTCTTACAACTGGAAGTTCCTGCTGCATGTGGTTCTTCACTGCTTGTCCAACAAATCTGGGGGATGGGATCAAATCCCATATGAACTTGGGTCCTAGTTCATGGTTTGGTGAAAAGCCTCCGCTTCAACTACTCAAGATTTGTGCTGACCAATCTCATGGGAAACCTTCAACGGGACACATTCTTCATGTATCCCAGGTTTCTCCAGCACATAATCAATTGTGAGCTGGACCAGAGCAAGCTTGTCTGCGCAGCTGCTCTGACTACTCCTCAAATGAGGCCGACCATCTTCAAAACTTTGAAGAGAATGTCCACCAACTTCACCGGAAGAGATACTGCACTTCTTCCAGGTATGATTGAGCCAATGGCTCCTGGTGACATCCTGTTAACCCCACAGGTGATGAACCCGCACCAGCAACTACCCTCACTTTGCCAAATCTACCTTCTCCACCCATTACCTTCACTTATCAAAGACGCCCCAAATGAACCCTTGTTCAATCTTCTCTGATTGAACAAGCTCCTCATGTTCTACCCAAAAAAGGCTAAAGTGGAACAATGGGCTCCCACTTAGCTTGAGGTCCAACCATTCTTCATAAAGACCTCAATATGGGTCTTGAGTCTCCTTAGTCTCAGACTCATGAGCCCGAAACCAAGCTGAAAACCCTCAGGGAGAGTCGCTATACTCCCCTGAGCAGCCAAAAAGGGACAACCCCATCACAGGCTCAATGCCTTTAGACATTGATCAAAGTTCCGGGTCACTAGGTTTCACTTCCATATCCTTTACTGACCTATTAATCGGGGCTGATGAAGAGATTATGTCTCTTCAGGGCAATGAAGTTGATCCACAACACCCTCTCAAGGATCAACAAAGCCTAGAGAGATCTCTTATCTCTAGCTCCCATCAGCAAACCTTTACTGAGATGAGTCCCACTGATGTGGAGGGGACTCATGCAGATTCAGCTGCCACTACTGAAGGAGCCTCAAGGGATCCTCGGGACAGTGGTAACATTACTGAGACTGAATCTACGGCAACCATGCCCTTTGATGACTCTGAAAGAGACATCATTGAGCAAGGGAAACTAGGGCGCCAAGAAACCACATCTGGTGGTGAGGATGAACATACAAGGTATGTTACCTCATCTCCCCGTGATTCTTCAAAAGAAGATGAGGGAAGACTGCAACTCACCATTGAAGACCTACTTTCTAAAGTCTCAAATCTTGAATCTAAGGTTAGGACTTTAGAGGATAGGTCTGCCACTCAACAACTTGAGATTGAAAATCTCAAGGCCAAACAGCTGAGAAACATATTGAGAGGTCTGTTAGGCACGTACAAACTCAGGTCTCTTTGACCTCTTCCTCTAGCTCATCAAGCTCTCAGGATGATGCTACCAAAAAGGAGGAGAGTGTTCAGATACAAAGCCAAAGACAAGAGGAACCCCAAAGTCAAGCTCTCACTTCCCTAAGCTCAAAATACCCTATGCAACAAGCTTCAGTTTTCCCTGAGCCTCCTCCAGTTGTAATTCAAATGGATCAAAGGATGCTCCAAGATCTCAATAGGTTCTTCAACAAGTTCCTATTGGAATCTCTAATTGAACAGCCAAGTCCTGATTTGTCTGTGATCTACTTTGGAGCTCAAGAGCTTCAGAGGTTAAATGCACCTTCTACCACTACTGAGGAAGTTGGTCAATCTAAAGTCCAAGTGGAACCTGAGATTAACTTCGAAGGGGAAACAAGGACTAATGGCCTAGCAACTGAGACAGTTGGGACAGATAGTGCATTCTCACAGACTTCCAAAGCACAATTCAAAGCCTCGGAAGAACAATTTCAAACTTCCGAAGCTGAGATTGCTGCTGCGGAAGGACTATTCTCCCTATCCGATGATCTAATAGTCACAGATGCAATCCTAGAACTTGCATCTGAGGTTAATAGGGAGGAATTTCTCACCCAACCTCTAGCTCAAACATCAGCATTAACTCCAGCTTCCATCTCTACTACTCAACCTCAACCTTTCATCCAAGAACCCCCAAAGTCTAGCACTTCCGAAGACATCAAAGGAAAGAGGAAGATGACTAAGGAAGAGCTTCAGGAGGAAGAAAGGTTAGAAAAACTTAAAAGAAAAGGTAGGCTTCCAACTGGAAAACTGCTAGCTCCCAGTACCAAAGCAGCTGCAGCCAACCAGGAGGCAGTTAACAATAGAAGAAAATAGAGATCATTGACAGACTTGTCAGTGTAGGAGTTGCAAATGAGGATGTAATCCTGCTACCATTAGAGGAGTTAGTTGAGCTGGAAAAGGCAACCTTGCTGCAAAAACAGCAAAAAGAAGAGGCAGCAAGGTTGGCCTTAGAAGAAGAAAGGGAGAGGAAAGAAAGAGAAGCTGATAAACAGCTCAGGAGGGAAAGGATAACTTTCCTAACCTCCAGAGGTTTCTCTCAAGAAGAATTATCTCCACACAACAATGATACGATCTTATGGCTCTTCAACAAAGAGCAAGATCAAATGGAGAAAGAGAGAAAGAAAGCTGCCAGGGAAAAGCTGATGCAGAAGAAGAAGAAGAAGGAAGAAGAAGCAGGACTAACTGCTGCCAAGAAGATAGGTGAGAAGGCCTAGATGAAGAGCTATCTCAGGGCTCATGGCTTCTCTGACAGGTAGGTGGGTCCTATGTCTGAAAAGACCCTCCAGCGACATGTCAGTGACATAAAGGCTGACATTCGCTCGGGGAAGAGGAAGGAGATGTACAGAAGGGGACAGGGGATGATCTTCAAATCAACTACTCAACCCCAACTCCAAACCCAACCATAACCTGAACGAATACCCTTTCCATTCCCCATCAAAACCGAACCAACCACTGAACCATACACCCATGAACCTACACCATCACCCCTACCAACCTCTTCACCTCAACCACCTAAACTACCCATCCTCCAACCCAAAACTCTAGCCAGAACCCAAACACCTCAACCTACCTAACAACCCATCAAACCATTCCCTCAGCCTTCTAAACATCTCTCCTTAGAAGAATTCAAGGCAATCAAGACAAAGCTCATCAATTGCACAACCCTGAGCGATATCTCCTGTGAGGAGGATTCAGTCAATTTGACTTATGTTGATGGATCCTCACGTTCTCTCACTAGAGATCAATTTCTTGATCTGCCCAGAGAACACTGGACCAAGATGCAAATCTCCATGGCCTCAATTCAGACACTTTGAATGAGGAAGAAAAGAAGTTAAGGAGAAGGCTGGTGACTCTGCTGGATACCAAGAAAGGTGATCGGGTGCCAAGACAACCTCTTGCACCTAGGAAGAAGATCATCCAGTGGAGGTTCGAAGACTCTTCTCACAACTTTGTTGTTGAAAGAGAGAATGGAGAGCTCAACAGGCTAAGTGCCTCATCTCTGCTACACTTGAGCAGATTTGACATTGCTGAGTTAGCAGAGAAGCCATTCTCCAACCCTTCAAACTCTGATGTAGCTGCCCATATCAGAAATCATCTAGGCAGTCTTCATATGGCCGAGCTAACGGCTAGAAACAAGGTTGAAGAAGAGTTGAAACTGAGAGAGGAGGAGAAAAGGAAGGGATCAACAACCAAAGGCAAAGCCTTTCTACAAATGGTTGAAGGTCCTAAACTTGAATCCATAGTTAGATGGGAGTATGACTATAACTCCTGTCAACTAACTCTTTTCAGGGGGACGCAACAGAGGGTACATGTCATTCAGAGTGATAGACTGGATCTCCTATCTACCAATGACTTGTACAAGCTTCTCAGCACCACTTCAGGGAGGAACAAAGAGACAGACAAATATCTTTTGTCCCTGGTGTTGAAAGCTTTGAGAAGCAGAAACAAGTGAGGTTTTGGTAGCATCAGCCTAGGGGGAGTTTGTTGGATCTAGAAAGGCTGGTGCAACCAAAACCAAATCACTTAGAATATTTTGGTACAACAAATAAAGGACTTCCGAAGCCAAGTGTGTAACTTCCGAAGGAAAAAGGAGCTCTTCCGAAGACCAAGTGTAAAAGTAACTTCCGAAGGAAAACTCCAACTTCCGAAGACAAAGAACTTACTTCCGAAGATCAAGACTTAGAATGACAGATCAGAAGTCAACTTTCAAAGTATAGAATTCCTCAAGCATCGGAAGTATAGAAGCCTCTTCCGAAGTATAAGTGGCTTCGGAAGAACTTGTTCTTCCGAAGCCAACTTACCTTCGGAAGCCACTGCTATTATCCAGTGGACATAAGTGTGGTCTCTCTGACACTCCGCTGCAGACCTCTGAGATACTGCATGGCGTTTTCTCAAAAGCCATGTAGTTGACCATACTTTATTCCACTGTTTACCTTTATAAGTTAGTACACTTGCCATCTTTAGTTGGTGACAAAAGGTAAGTCATGGACATGTCATGACTACCATATCTTAGATAATACTTTATCTAAGATACCTTAACTTTAGCATTGTAGTATATGCTTTAGTCTTAGGTTTCCAGCTGGTATCAAAGTATATCCGGCTGTAGAATCTAGTATATATAGTTTCTCATTGTAACTCATATTTTATGCTTGTAAGAGTCTTGTAATATCTTGAGTTGAGAAGTAATATTTACAAGTGGCTTGAAAATTATTTCTGTGTGTTCCTTGCTACTTTTTATATTTTTATCAACTCTTGTAAAAGACTTTATTTCATCTGATTTGAGTGTTCTATAAGTGAGTTTGAGAGAAAACCAAGTGTTTAAAGTGACAAATACGCAGGTCTACATTCAACAAGTTTAACTTCTCTTACAACTGGAAGTTCTTGCTGCATGTTGTTCTCCATTGCTTGTCAAACAAGTCTGGGGGATGGGATCAAATCCCATATGAACTAGGGTGCCTAGTTCATGGATTAGTGAAAAGCCTCCGCTTTAATTACTCAAGGTTTGTGCTGACCAATCTTATGGGGAACCTCCAGCGGGACACATTCTTCATGTATCTTAGGTTCCTTCAGCACATAATCAACTGTGAGTTAGACCAGAGTCAGCTTGTCTGTGCAGCTGATCTGACTGTCCCTCAAATGAGGCCAACCATCTTCAAGATTTTGATGAGAGTGCCCACCAATTTCACTGGAAGACACACTGCTCTTTTTCCAGGTATGATTGAGCCAATGGCTCCTGGTGACATCCCTGTTAACCCCACAGGTGATGAATCCATACCAGCAACTACCCTCACATTGCCAAATCTACCTTCTCACCCCATCACTATCACATACCAAAGACGCCTCAAGCGAACCCTTGTTCAATCTACTCTGATTGAACAAGCTTCTCCTGTTCAATCCAAAAAGACTAGAGTGGAACAATGGGCTCCCACTCAGTTTGAGGTCTCATCCTTCACAATTGACCTCAATATGGGTATTGAGTCTCCTCAGTCTCCCACTTGTCTGTGATTTACTTTGGAGCTCAAGAGCTTCAGAGGCTGAATGCACCTTCTAATACTGTTGAGGGAGTTGGTCAACTTAAGGTCCAAGTGGAACCTGAGATTAATTTCGAAAGGGAAACAAGGACTGATGGCCCAGCAACTGAGATAGTTGGGATAGAGAGTGCATTCTCACAGACTTCCGAAGCATAAGTCAAAGCCTCAAAAGAACAACTTCAATCTTCCGAAGCTTAGATTGTAGCTGCGGAAGGACTATTCTCTTTATCCGATGATCTAGAAGTCACGGATGCAATTCTAGAATTTGCATCTGAGGTTAATAGAGAGGATTTTCTCACTCAACCTCTAGCTCAAACATCATTATTGACTCCAGCTCCCATTACCACCACTCAACCTGAACCTTCCATCCAAGAACGCCCAAAGTCTAGCACTTCTGAAGATGTCAAAGGAAAGAGGAAGATAACTGAGGAAGAGCTTCAAGAGGAAGCAAGGTTAGAGAAGCTCAAGAGAAAAGGTAGACTTCTAACTGGGAAGTTGCTAGCTGCAAGTAGCAAAGCAGCTGCAGCCAACCAGGAGGCTGTCAACAACAGAAGAAGAGTGGAAATCATTGACAGACTTTGTCAAATTAGGAGCTGTGAATGAAGATGTACTCCTGCTACCATTAGAGGAGTTAGCTTAGTTAGAAAAGGCAACTTTGCTGCAAATTCAGCAAAAGGAAGAAGCAGCAAGGTTGGCCTTAGAGGAAGAGAGAGAGAAGGAGAAAAGAGAAGCTGATCAGCAGCTTAGGAGGGAAAGGATAACTTTCCTAACCTCCAGAGGTTTCTCTCTAGAAGAACTATCTCCACATGACAATGATACGATCTTATGGCTCTTCAACAAAAAGCAAGATCAAATAGAGAAGGAGAGAAAGAAAGTTGCTAAGGAAAAGGTGAGGTTGAAGAAGAAGTAGGACTTGCTGCTGCCAGAAAGATAGGTGAGAAGGCCTGGATGAAAGACTATCTCTGGGCTCATAGCTTCTCTGGCAGGAAGGTGAGTCCAATGTCTGAGAAAACTCTCCAGCGACATGTCAGTGACATAAAGACTGACATTCGCTCGGGTTAGAGGAAGGAGATGTATAGAAGGGAACAGGGGATGATCTTCAAACCTACCACTCAACCCCAACCTCAAACCCAATCACAACCTGAACCAATTCCTTTTCCATTCCCTATTAAGACTGAACCAACCTCTGAGCCCTACACCCCTAAGCCTACACCATCAACCTTACTAACTTCCTCACCTCAACCACCTAAACTACCCATCCTCTAACCCAAAACACTTTCCAGAACCCAAACACCACAACCTACCTAACAACCTCCCAAGCCATCCCCTCAGCCTTCTAAACATCTCTACTTAGAGGAGTTCAAGGCAATCAAGACAATGCACATCAACTGTACAACCCTGAGCTATATCTCTTGTGATGGATCCTCATGTTCCCTCATTAGAGATCAATTTCTTGATCTGCCCAGAGGAACATTGGACCAAGCCGCAAAGCTCTTTAGCCTCAACTCAGATTCTCTGAATGAAAAAGAAAAGAAGCTAAGGAGAAGGCTGGTGACTCTACTGGATATAATGAAAGGATACAAGGTGCCAAGCAACCCGTTGTGCCTAGAAAGAGGATTATCCAGTGGAGGTTCGAAGACTCTTCTCACAACTTTGTTGTTGAGAGATAGAGTGGAGATGGGAGTATGACTATAACTCCCGTCAACTAACTCTCTTCAGGGGGCCACAACAAAGGGTACATATCATTCAGAGTGATAGACTGAATCTCCTATCCACTAATGACTTGTACAAATTTCTCAACACCACTTCAAGGAAGAACAAGGAAACAGACAAACATCTTTTGTCCCTGGTGCTGAAGGTTTTGAGAAGCAGAAACAAGTGAGGTTTCGGTAGCATCAGCCTAAGGGGATTTTGTTGGATCTAGAAAGGTTGGTGCAACCAAAACCAAATCACTTAGACTATTTTTGGGTGCAACTAATAAAGGACTTCCGAAGCTAAGTATGGAACTTCTGAAGGGAATGGAGTTCTTCCGAAGACAAAGTGCAAGATCATCTTCCGAAGAAAAACTCCAACTTTCGAAGACAAATTCACTTCCGAAATTCAAGACTTAGAAGAAAAGATAAGAAGTCAACTTCCGAAGTATGAAGATATTTAGAAGTCCTCAAGCCTCGGAAGAAGTATCCTCTTTCGAAGTGTAAGTGGCTTCGGAAGAACTTGTTCTTTCGAAGCCAACTAACCTTCGGAAGACACTACTATAAACTAGTGGACATAAGTATGGTCTCTCTGACACTCCGCTGCAGACTTCTGATATACTGATGGCGTTTTCTCAAAAGCCATGTAGTTGACGATACTTTATTCCAGTGTTCACCTTTATCAGTTAGTACAGTTGCCAACTTTAGTTGGTGACAAAAGGTAAGTCATGGACATGTCATGACTACCATATCTTAGATAATACTTATCCAAGATACCTTAAGTTTAGCATTGTAGTATATACTTTAGTCGTAGGTTTCCAGCTAGTATCAAAGTATATCCGGCTCTAGGTAGTAGTATATATAGTTTCTCATTGTAACTCATGTAATATGCTTGTAAGAGTCTTGTAATACTTTGAGTTGAGAAGTAATATATACAAGTACCTTGAAAATTATTTCTTTGTGTTCTTTGCAACTTAATATATTATTATCAACTCTTAGAAGAGATTCTACTTCATCTGATCAGAGTGTGTTACAAGTGAGTATTGAGAGAAAAACTAAGTGTTTAAGTGACAAAACCCGATCCTGCACCCCGACAGCAAGAGCAGGAAGATAGATCAAGAAGCGTACAATTTATAGCTCTTACGAAATTACCTTAAGAAATATTTGCTACGAAGGAAGCCAGGTTCAACTTTCGTCCTTCGAAGCCTTTGCAAAAAATACACGACGAGAAAAACTCTCATAAGTATTGCGATTTTCACGGAGATGTGGGCCATTACACCAATGACTATTTTCAATTGAAGAAAAGAATAGAGGTTGCGGTCAAATCCGCGAGTTAGCGCATCTGGTCAAAGATATCAAAGCAAAGAAGTCACATGCAGATAAACCAGATAGAGACAAGGAAAAAGGGAAAGAGAATAAGATCCTCATAGTAGCAGGGAATCTCTGTAAGAAGCGAAAGACCGGCCAACGCCCAAAGACAGTTCCTGATTGGGTAAGCAAAAAGATAAGCTTCCTAGCCATAAAGAGAAGATAACATCATACTAGCCCCAATGGTTATCAAAGCCAACATCGCAGGTCACAAAGCACGGTGGGTGTATGTAGATGGCGGGAGTGGCACAAAGATAATGTATGAATAGTGCTTCTTACAACTAGATGAGCGAACTCGACGAGGGCTAGTGCTGACGATGGTACCACTGATTGGCTTCTCAGGAGAAAGAGTTACCCCTATAGGGGAAATCACGCTCAAGGTCACCCTAGGACAAAATCCATTTGAAAGAATGGAAGACTTAACATTCTTGGTAGTACGTGCAACTTCTCGCTACAATGTCATCTTGGAAAGGCCGGGGATTAGCGCATTCTACGCAGTTGTGTCAACAGCCCATGGGATGATGAAGATCCTAACGCAGGCTGGGATTGCGACGATCCGTCCTTCCTAGGATAGTCAGTTGGTGGGTTCAGCTCGGGTGGAAGAAATCCCCAAGGATGGAAGAGTGGTGGTCAATTCGAACCATCCAGATCAGCTGATAAGCATTGGTATGGAGTTGTCCATACACTGTTAACAAAGGTTGGTATCACTGTTGTGATGTCACCAAGATGTTTTTGCATGGTCACCTTCCGATATGACTGGCGTCCCACGTCATATCACAGAGCACAAGCTTAACATCCCTGGCGGAGAGATTCCTGTTGTACAGAAGAAAAGACCATTAGCACATGACCGAAACTTGGCCATACGAAGTGAAGTACAAAAGCTAGTCGAAGCAGGAATCGTTAGGGAGGTCAAGTACCACACGTGGGTGGCGAACCCTGTGATAGTCCGGAAGGCGGACGGAAGTTGGCGTATGTGCATAGACTTCAAGGATCTAAACAAGGCTTGCCCCAAGGATTGTTATCCTCTACCAGAGGTTGACTTTAAGGTTGATTCCCTGGCAGGTTTTAACCTAAAGTGCTTTTTGGATGCATACAAAGGATACCACCAAGTGCATATGAAGAGGGACGACGAAGAGAAAACTGCCTTTCACACGGCAGAAGGAATCTTTTGTTACAAGAAAATGTCATTTGGGCTAAAAAATGCAGGGGCATCGTATCAACGCCTGATTGACGGAGCATTCAAGGCACAGTTGGGAAGAAACATGGAAGCATATGTTGATGACCTGGTGATAAAAAGCCCAGATGAGGAAACAATGATGGCGGACATCTCGGAAACCTTCCAGAATCTGAGAAAGATCAATATGAAACAACGAAGGAAAATTCCTTGGACACCTGGTAGGCAAGCAAGGTATAAGGGCCAGCCCAGAAAAAGTAAAGGCTGTGCAGGAGATGAATTCCCCAAAGACCAAGAAGGAGGTCCAAAGTTTGAATGGAAGGTTGGTCGCGCTGCCTAGGTTCCTTTCAAAATCGGCTGAACGATCGTTGCCATTCTTCCGAACGTTGAAGAATTGTGCGAGTAAGAAAGACTTCCAATGGACGCCAGAGGCAGAGGAAGCCTTTCAAAACATGAAGAACTACATTGCAAGTATCCCCGCCGTTGTATCTCCCACAGAAAAAGAGCCCCTTTTGTTATACTTAGCTGTAAGTTATAAGACGGTCAGCACGGTATTGGTGGTGGAAAGAGATAAATGTCAGTTTCATGTCTACTTTGTTAGCAGAGCCTTAAAGGAAGCAGAAGTGCGATACTTAGTAATGGAAAAGTCTGTCTTAGCACTCATACACACAGCCAGGAGGTTGAGACGATACTTCTGAGCGCACCATGTCCATGTGCTAACAAACCTACCCATTCAGGAGGTTTTGGCAAACCCAGAGGTATATGCGAGCATGGCCTTCGATACGATATGCGGACGACCATTAAAGGTCAAGTGCTGGCGGAATTCTTGGCAGAAGCACCGATCGTTCAAGTCAATGAGGTGAGCATTGAAAAAGGCCAGGCAGAAATAGAAGAATGGCATGTGTATACAGATGAAGCTTCAAGCACAGAAGAGGCGGGGGCATGCTTGGTGTTAATAAGCCTAGAAGGAATAGAAGTGACTTATGCCCTATGACTAAATTTTCAAAGTACCAACAATGAGGCAGAATACAAGGCGTTGTTAGCAGGTTTAAGGCTGGCTACCAAGTTGAAGGTATTATACCTACAAGTTTTTGTCGACTCATTGTTGATTGCTAGCCAAGTCAATGGTCAATACGAAGCAAAAGGAGAGACCATGAAACTTTACTTAAACTTGCAAAGGAGGAAAAAGCCAAGTTCAAAAAGTGTGTTGTCACACAGGTGTCAAGAACCCAGAACAAAAAGGCAGATACCCTGTCAAAATTGGCGTCTCTTCCCCCTAAGGCTGAATCTGAAGCCGGCAAAGACCATGAATAGGGTGAGATTACCTGATCCACTTCCCCTAAGGTTGCATAAATTTGAAAAATGGTTCTATGATAATAATACAGGGGAAGCTGTGATTAGAGTAAAGGATGGAGCTGAAATCAAACTTTTTGATCCTATGGAGTCTTCTCCTTTTGTGATGAGGATCTGGTGGTTCTATGTGAGAACCATATCAAGGCTAGAGAAGGAGTCAAGACAAGAACAGAGGCAAACCTGTTTATGAAGGTTGCTAACAAGGCTCGAGGAGTGAGAGCTGAAGTCAGGGAGCTTACTGAAAAGGTTTATCAAGCTGATGAAGTGAGAACGGATGTGTAGGAGCTTATAAGACAATTTGCATGAGCTAGTGTGCGAGGAGAGGAAGCTAGTAATGCTGGAGCTGAAGAGGAAACATCTACTAAAGCTGCAGAAGAAGCCGGTGCTGATGGAGCTGAATCGGAAGATCTTATAGGTGAGGTCCAACCTAGGGGGAGTGTTGATGATCAAGAATAAGTTGGACTCACCATAGTTAGAGTTTACTTTTGTTTATTATTATAATAGGTTTAATATTTACTTAGTTTGTAGTTTGTATTTTGAAGTTTTTATAGCCAAGCGAAACTATGAGCGAAATTGTATTTCGCTCATAGTCAGCAGGCCTAGTTCACCCGGCGAAATTGTCTGCGAAATTGTCTGCGAAATTACTACTGCTTATATATTGTAAAGTTTCTCTCATTGTAAGCAAGTTTTGCAAACCCTAATACCAAAATATCTTTGTTGCAATTCTGTTGTTTATGGCTGGAAGCTTATTCAGATCCATATTTGAGCCTTGTTTCATCATTATTGTGTATGAGTTTGGTGATCATTGAATACATTTGAAACTTGTTCTTTGTGTCATTGTGTTGTTGATGTTTGATCAGTGGAATATGTACGTTTTAGGAATCATTTGCACTGTTTTTCGATCAAATGGACCAACAAGTGAAGAGATCCTTATTCGTTATCCCGAAATCAGGAGCAAATGGAAGATCACCAAACTCTGGGTCCAAGCGATTTTGGTCATCGGGGAAGGCAGGATGGGTCGAAGATCCCTCACCCGCATCAACATCTTGTTTCTCCTCGCGATAAGGAGACAGAGCTTTCGCAATAGAGATAGGATCGGGATCAGAAGACAAAAGTTGAAGGTCATCGTCATCTCCACCCTTAGATTGGTGGGAATAGGTCACGCTACGCTGGACAAAACGGGTACGGGGTTTCTTACCTTTCCCAGGCATGTCCTTGGCCTTCCCCTTGCCGAGAGCTCCAGTGGTGAGCGGCTCAAAGCCGAAGTCGATCAGGATATGCGGCTGAGGGTCTGAATCACTAGACAAATGAGGGAAGACGCTGAGATAACCCTTCCCAGTGTTAATAGCTTGATCACGAAGAACATGCACACCATCATCCCCTTCGGCAAGAGGCCGGGACATGACCTCCACATCGGAAGTAGACTCCAATTCCATCAGCGAAAGCAAACTCATATCTGCAAAGCAAATAAAACAAAACGTCAAAATGGGCTAAGCACATCACAATATAAGGTAAACATACCAACTCCATGATGCCTAAATGAAGGAAGAGTATCACCAGACCCCTAGTCACCGCTTAGCCCGACCAACACCAGTGCAGCCTCGGGGTAAGGATGAATCCAAGTAGGCTTGTAAACCAGCACCTGATGATGCCTCGGATCAAAGGAGGGGTTACGAAGAATATATTCAACCAAGATGCCCTGCGGATCACGAAGGTGCATAAAGAAGGGTACAAGCGAACGTTTAACCCAAAAGAAGTGGTTCTTCCATTTCTTAAAAGAACTGCCTGAACAAACTGACGGAATGCTGAAAGCCGAGAGCCTTGCAACATATTTCGAAATTGGTAATCTTGTTTACCTTAATACGCCAAGAAATCAAAGATGACAACCCTGATGAAAGAATAAGGAGGTTAGAATTGATTATGCAACTCAATTGTATAAGAGAAGTAGAAACTGAAAAAATAATAGGGCACTTACACTGAAATGGCAGTAATATGCTGAGAATGAGAAAGTGAGTAGTGAAATACAAAAAAATGAAGTAGCAGGAGAGTGACGAGAGTCTTATGCATCCCAGAAATAGGGCCACTACAATCCCAAAGACAACCACCTCAATAACCGCATAGACCCATTCAGTTGAAATAGTCAAACATCAGTTACCTCACAGTTTAAGGTTTATAATTAATTATTAATAATTTAAGGTTTCTAAATAAACATCCATATTTTATAATTTATTATCAATAATTTACAGTTCATACTGTTACATTAAGGAATCATGAAATAATTGTTCGTAATTATTAGACGGGAGTAAACACGCCTTACTGATATATCTGTCTAACATTAAGTGTCAAACTAACATAAACTTACATATATTTTAAAACTCCATGTAGCTAACGATCCTTCCACATAAAAATTGAATATATCGTTGATAGATTTTGTAAGGATTCCTATAAGTCTGATGCAGCCAAAACATCCAAAGTCTCTCTGCAAGCATGCACTAAAGAACTGAAGTATAAATGCTTTGGAAGTTTTACACCATGCACTAGAAATATTCTAAATGTAAAATCTTCCGAAGCCAAGACCAATATCTTCCGAAGACAAAAGTGAAGTCTTCCGAAGCTTCAAAGACAAAGTCTTCCGAAGCCAAATAATGAAGACAGATTTCTTCCGAAGACTTTTAGAGATATGCCTTTATCTGATGTACTTTACCATAAAGCTGGACCACCTTTCCGCTGCAACTCTGTAAAGCCACCAACTTACATGAGTTGGTGAAAGGTCCATGCTTTTGGTAACTGTATATTAAGGTCTTGAGTCCATGCTTTCTACTTTATGTACTTTTATCCTTTTTGTAATATATTAGGATGTGAGCTATGGCATGTCATAGTCACAAGTCAAAAGGCAGATATGCCTTTTGACTCTACAATTGATTTTGTTTGTGTCTAGTCAATTGTATCCAGCTGGCTTTCAAAGTATAGCCGGCTGTAGGTTGTAGTATAAGTATTCCATGTTCTTGTATCTTTCTTTATGCTTTGTAACACTTGTAATAGAACTTGAGAAAGCAATATACTGCATCCTTGAAACCCAATCTCTTATGTTCTCTTGTTCTGTCTCTTACTTATTACTTGTGTTCTTAGTATCATACTTGTGGTTAATCCAGTTTACTGTTTGATTAAGTTTGGTTAATCTCCTCTTTGTGTTGTTGTGTTGTAAGTGACCACCCTTCACCGGTCCTACAATTGGTATCAGAGCATTTCAGGCTCTTGATAAAAGATCTCACCATCTTAAGATCCCTTACACACACAAATACTAAACTTTTCAAATGGCAGCCATTTCCAAGACTGATATGGAAACTGGAACCATGAACAAGTCCCCACTGATCACTCTTGATGACTTTGATACCTGGTGCATGAGAATGGAAGGTTTCATCAGGTCTCTAGACTCAAGAATGTGGGAGTCTGTTGAAAATGGATCTTTCATACCCAGCACTCCTTCTGCTACTGGTGCTGGTATGATCCCCAAAGATGTGGCTAACTACTCTGATGAAGATAGGAAGAGAATAGAGATTGACAGAAAAGCCATGACAGCCCTTCAAACTGCCCTTCCAAACTCTGTGTACAGAGGTTTCAAGAAGTGCAAAACAGCTAAACAGCTGTGGGATGCACTAAAACTGATGTATGAAGGCTCCTCTGAAGCCAAGGAGAACAAGAAGGATCTCCTGAAGCAGCAGTTTGAAAACTTCACCTTCAAAACAGGTGAAACCATGACTCAGCAATACTTCGGGTATGTTAAGATAGTGGATACCCTTGTGGATGGAGGAGTTCCTCTTGAGAATAGAGACATTGTAAGGAAGTTCATGTCCTCACTTCCTAGGCAATGGACACACTATTGTGTGGTGATCAAGAGGACTGAAAATCTCAAAAATCTTACTCTGACAGAGTTATATGGGATTCTCAGTGGCTTCCAGATGGAGATGAACATGCAAGGTTCATCTGGCAACTCCAACAATCAATTGGGTTCAGCCCTTCACATGGTTGAAAGGGATAGAATAGAACCCTAACATCATCTCATATGCTACCCTGACAATTCACCAAAGGGTCCTTTCATCACCTTCCCAGAGACACCCAGGGAGAACTACACTCAAGGAAGCCCATTCCAAGAGACAAGCTCTTCTCAAGCTTTTGTGTCTTCTGATGAAAGCTGTGGCAACTCTCTTTTCACTCTTGAAGACCTGGATTGTATCCATCCAGATGATCTGGAATACATGGAAATAGTCCAGCAGATGGCTCTTCTCACTCACAGAGCCAAGAAGTTCTACAAGAGAACTGGAAGGAAGTTTCCAAGCAATGCAACCAGTGGAAAGTTTGGCTTGGACAAAGGCAAAGTCAAGTGTTACAACTGTAACTTAATGGTCCACTTTGCCAGAGAGTGTAAGGCACCTAGAACAAATGGTGGCCAAGCACAAACCAGACCAAACTACACTGAGAAAGCCCCCCATAATGAGAAGCCAAAGCAACAAGCTGTTGTTGCTGTTGAAGAAGGAGGCTTTGACTGGAGCTTTCAGGTGGAAGATGCTTCTCCAAACCAAGCACTAATGGCAGATCATTATGAAGCCAAGGTATTGGAACATCTCTGTACTCCTGAATGCATTGCTAAAGTTAATAGATACAAGTCCTATAATTTGGAGATGAGATCTAATCTTGAGTCCTTAAACATTTTAAAATCTGATTTTAGAAAGTCTGAAAATGATTATAAACTAAATATAGAGGACTTAAAGAAAACCATTTCAGTTCTAAAACATGAGGATACAGATTTTAGGACTCAAATCAAAGATCTCATAACCAAGTTGACTGAGTGCCAGGCTGAGCTTGTGATTAGCAAAGCCAGGGAAGAAAAGAGTGTTCTTGAAGAAAAGACCTTCAAGAACATGATATCCTCATCCATGCACAAAAAGGTGTGTTATCAAAATAGACAGAGACTGGGATCCAATGAGATAGCTCCTCCACACACAATCTTGTCTATAAGATCTCCTAGGTGTGGAACTTATGAAGATGAGCTTCCTCTCATAGATCCTATGAGTGAAGAGGATGAAGAAGAGATAGTGAAGAATTTCCTCTGAGATAAGTGAAGAGGTGGATTCTAAGAAGAGCCACTATCCTTCTGAGGAGAATAAGATTACTATGATGACCAGGTCAATGAGAAAGAACTTGATCAGGAAGAGCAAAAGAAAAGCAAGGAGGGCTCAAGAGATCAAGGCTACTTTTGACTCTAAGCAGAAACAAGTTTTTATCTCTGCAGGGTTTGAAGTAGTAAAGATTGAAGACATCAACCAAAACTCTTCAGCTAAGAGTTCTGGTTCTTGTTCAAATCATCTCAGTACCAAGAAGAAGACTGATCTGCTGTGTAACACTGCTGCACAGCCTGGACCATCAAACTCCAATAACAGTTCCCAGCCCATAAGAACTGTCTCAGCATCTGCAAAGATGAAGGTGGAGAAGGGATGTGACCAAATATAGTCTTGTTCTCATAAGAAGACTCTTGTGAAGAAGAAAATGTTGTGTGTCATGTGTGAAAGTACCTCTCACACTGCTAAGGATTGTCCATACAATCCTAAAAGTACTGTCCATATGATCAAGACAAAGACTTCAAAGAGTTCCAAGAAGATTCAAGCTTCGGAAGGAAAACATGTTTCCTTTGGAAGCTCCAAATCTAAGAAGAAGGCAAATGGAAAATTACCTTCGGAAGAGAAGTTGGTCTTGGAAGAAAGGAATTCTTCCGAAGCACTGAAGTCTGCTGCAGTGACTGCAGAATCTTTCGAAGGTTTAGTCATCAAAACTTCCGAAGTCCCAAAATCTTCCTAAGTTTTGAAGGTCAAGTCCAAGACTCCAAAGGTGGTGTGGAAGTCTAAGAAAGATCAAGTGATTGAAAATTCTCCATCAACAACAGCTCAAGATCCTCCTAGCACAACCATATGATCTATTATTGTTGCATTACCTTCTATTATACTTAGTGAGCCCAAGATAAATAAGTCTTGGGTTTCCAAATGTAACTAATCATTTTCTTTGTGCAGGAACAGCTCAAGACAAACAACAATGTCTGGATCATTGATAGTGGCTGTTCCAGGCACATGACAGGCAATAGGTCACTACTCCATAACTTTGAAAGGATTGATGGAGGACCAGTTGCTTTTGGAGGAGATAAAGGTGGTTACATTTCTGGAAGGGGCAAGGTCACAAATGGTAAGCTCAGCATTGAAAAGGTAAACTTTGTCAAGGAGCTTGGGTACAATCGTCATACTGTATCCCAATTTTGTGATCAGAGTCATAACATGCTCTTTACTGAGCATGAGTGCATTGTTCTCAAGTCTGGAGTGGTCATTCCTCATGCGCATATCCTGCTTAGAGCCCCCAGAAAAGGGAACATGTACAAGATGGACTTGCAAGAAACATCTCCCCTGGAGAAGTTTCATGCTTTCTGTCTAAAGCCAATAGTGATGAGTCTTTCCTATGACATAAAAGAATGTGCCATGTAAACTTTAAGAACATGAATAAACTAATTAAACATGATTTGGTAACTGGAATCCCAAATAAAGAGTTTACAAGTGATGATCATTGTGTTGCATGCCTGAAAGGGAAGCAGCATAAGGTATCTCACAAGCCTAAGGAATTGAACTCTATCACTATTTCCCTACACTTATTACATATGGATCTCTTTGGCCCCACCAGTGTAATGAGTCTAGGAAAGACCTCTTATTGTTTGGTGATCACAGATGATTTTACAAGATTCACTAGGGTTTTCTTTCTTAGAACTAAGGATGAGACCCCTGAGATTCTGAAAAATTTCATCTTAAAAATTGAGAATCAAAGTGATCACAAGGTCAAAACCATAAGATGTGATCAAGGGACTGAATTCAAGAATCAAACCCTTGATACATTTTGTGATTAAAAAGGTATTATAAGACAATATAGTGCTCCCAGGACTCCTCAGCAAAATGGTGTTACTGAGAGGAGAAACATGACACTAATTGAAGCTGCAAGAACTATGTTGTCTAACTCTAAACTGCCTATCACCTTCTGGGCAGAGGCAGTAAACACTGCTTGCTATGTGCAAAACAGAGTTTTAGTAGTTAAGACACATGGTAAGACTCCTTATGAACTTTGGCACAAGAGAAAATCTTTCATTGGCTTTCTCAGGTCATTTGGATGTCCTTGCACCATCTTGAATACCAAAGATCAAATTGCCAAATTTGCTGAAAAATCAGATGATGGACACTTCATTGGATACTCTTCCCAGGCTAAGGCTTATAGAGTATACAATCTCAGAACTAGAATTGTTGAGGAGTCAGCCAATGTGACTTTCAATTAACACACACCCTGTGTGCCTGGTTCTGGTCCTGATTGGCTATTTGATCTTGATTTAGTTACCAACTGTTTTAACAAATCTTGTGAGAATGTTTCAGGATTTGCAGAAAATTTAAATACAGGTGATCCTGATCCAAGATTTGAGCTAAGAAGACCTTTAACTCATACATCTTCAGCTACAGTTGGAACTACTTCAGCAAATGAGGTTTCTATCAGCACTACAATGACAAACTCAGCTGATACATCTGGGGTGCCTTCAAATTCCAGCACAGAGGCTTCACAACCAAATAAGGATACCTCAATTGTGGAAGACAACAATGGTGGTGGTGAAAGTGATCAAGAATTCCTTGATGCTAATAACCACACCATAGATGACAATATCAATGATGTCACACACTCATTGGATCAAGTAAATCTTGATAAGTGTGGTGATGTGGAGGGTGAATCATCTATGCCAAATCTAAATTTCTCAAATTTAGATCTTTCTCAGCAACTTGCTGTGATCCCTCAGCTTAGGATCCATAAGTCTCACCCCACCACAAACATCATTGAAGATGTTGTCATAGAGGTAAGAACAAGAGGACAAACCCATGAAGCAAATGTTTGTCTTCACTCTTGTTTCTTATCCCAGATAGAGCTAAAGAAAGTTGATGAGGCTCTAAAGGATGGAAGTTGGGTTGAAGCTATGCAATAAGAGTTGCTTCAATTCAAAAGGCAAAAAGTTTGGAACCTTTGTCCTCTTCCTCATGGGAAGACAATCAAATGGGTGTTTAGGAATAAGAAGGATGATACAGGCATTATCATCAAGAACAAGGCTAGACTAGTTGTTCAAGGATACACACAAGAGGAAGGGATTGACTACACCGATGTCTTTGCTCCAGTAGAAAGATTAGAAGTTGTTAGGATATTCCTGGCATTTGCTGCATCCAAGAACTTCAAGGTCTTTCAACTTGATGTGAAGTGTGCTTTTCTGTATGGAGTGATTGATGAAGAGGTGTATGTCAAATAGCCACCTGGTTTTGTAGACCCTGGTCATCCTGATTATGTCTGCAAGCTTGACAAAGCTCTTTATGGGCTGCATCAGGCACCCAGGAAGTGGTATGAGACATTGCCTGAGTATCTTTGCAAACATGGATACAGGAGAGGTACTATAGATGGAACTCTGTTCATCAAAGGACAGGGAAATGACTTATTGCTAGTTCAATTATATGTTGATGACATCATCTTTGGTTCAACTAATCCAAAGCTCTGTAAAGACTTTGAGAAGCTGATGAAAGACATATTTGAAATAAGTGCAATGGGAGAACTCAATTTCTTTCTGGGAATTCAAGTGAAGCAAGTTGAAGATGGTATCTTCATAAGTCAGTCAAAGTATGTTTAGGACATACTCAAGAGATTCAACATGACTGATTGTAAGATTGCTAAGACACCAATAGCCAGAAACCACTCCCTTGGACCTGATCTTGAGGGAGAGTGTGTATATGAACACTTATACAGGGCTATGATTGGGTCTCTTATGTATTTTACTGCTAGCAGGCCTGATATCATGTTTGCTACATGCATTTGTGCAAGATATCAAGCCAACCCTAAGATGTCTCACCTCATCACTGTCAAGAGGATTCTAAGATACCTCAAAGGTGCTTCAACACTTGGTTTATAGTATCCAAAGAATTCTGACTTCAATCTGTATGCTTATAAAGATAGTGATTATGGTGGTTGCAACATGACTACAAAGTCTACATCTGGGGGATGTCAATTCCTTGGTGGAAGGGTTGTCTCATGGCAATGCAAGAAACAATCCTGTGTGTCTGCATCAACTGCTGAGGCTAAATACATTGCTGCTGCAAGTTGCTGTGCTCAAGTGCTTTGGATTCAAAATCAGATGCTCGACTATGGATTTAACTTCAAGGAGACTCCCATCCACATAGACAACAATAGTGCTATCTCTATCACAAAGAACCCTGTGCAGCACTCAAGGACCAAACACATCAATATCAGGTATCACTTAATAAGAGATAACCATGAAAAGGGATTAATTAAACTAGTCAAAGTTCATACAGATGAACAATATGTTGATCTGTTCACAAAAGCTTTTGATGAACAGAGATTTAAATATCTAATATCAGCTATTGGGATGATTAACTTTGAGTAGATCTTTTCTTAAAACTAATTCTATTTATGTCTTAAAATATGTGTGTCCTAAGTTGTCTAGTTCATCACTTTCATAAGCTCATGTTTTCTTTGGATAAAAAATCCTTTTTGAAGTTTTTCTTTAGATTCTTGAAAATTTTCTGATCCTTCGGAAGATATATTTTTACCTTCGGAAGCAAATCATGTCTTCAAAATAAATAACTGTCTAAGAAATTTTACCTTCGGAAGAGGTTTCAATCTATCTTCCGAAGCTTAAATACTTGTCTCAGACACTTATTTGTTTTCAAGGACTTTTTCCTACCGAAGCAAAATTAACTCTCGAAAGCTTTGTTGTTTTATATACAAGGCATTCAAGTTTTTATTTCTCTTCCGAAGCAAAATTTTCAAAACTCTCAGAAAATTCTTCCGAAGTCATTTTAGCTTTGGAAGCTTTTTCATTAAAACTTCCGAAGATAATTACCTTCGGAAGCTTTTCGAATTCCAAGAAAACTACTTTTTGAGCAAAAGTAAACTACTTTTTCAGAGGTGGGACCGACATTCGGATTTCAAAGTTTATCCTCTTTCATTAACTTTGGTTCAAATCCTTTTCACATAAATAACCAACGGTTCCCCCTCTCCCTCACTATCTTCTTCAATTCTACTATTCCTCAAACCTAATTCCCAAACCGCCTTAGCTTTTCATCTTTCCTCATCCTTAAGCTTCTAAAATGGTCAACCTTAACTGTAGAAACAACCCAGATTTCTCCATGCAACTTCACAGGCAACATAACCAGGTTGCTCTGTTAAGCTCTGAGAAAGATGATAGTTTCTCAGAGATTTGTTGTTTCTTAGCTTTATCAAACTACTTCACCTCCCTAACCATTGATCCTACTCTCTATGAGGACCATCTACTTGAATTTCGGAAGACCTGCCAAGAGGTCATTATGGATGGGGAGAAGGAACTGTCTGCCACAGTGCAAGGGAGGACAATCTTCATCACTCCGGCCATCATCAACACTCACTTGCAGTTGGATGATGAAGATGGTGAGTTGTCCTTCCCAAAGGAAGCTGTCAATCATTCCTTTGATCAGATGGGCTATGAGGGAGATTTCTCTGTAAAGACCTTCAGGAAAGGGAAGGTCTCATCCCAGTGGAAATACCTGCTTCATGTGGTTATCCACAGCTTGTCAAACAAGCATGGAGGGTGGGACCAGATTCCTGAGGATCTCTCCTTCATAGTGCATGGAATGGTTCAAGGGGTCAAGTTCAGGTACTCAATTTGTCTATACAAATTTACTTGCTAACTTGGATTCCTTAAAGTATTATATGTTTCCTAGATATGTTCAACACATTCTCAACTGTGAACTGGGCTCACAATTGAGGGAAACAGATAATATTCTTAAATTGGGACAGATGAAGCCCGGCATCTTTAAAATCATGAAGAAGCCAACTGTAGGCTTCTCAGGGGGTAGAAACAGCCTTTGTCCCCAAAATGTTAGAGCTCATTGCTCAAGGTGACAACCTAGCAACTCAAGCTAGTGTTGAACCCACACCTTCTACCTCTCAACCACTAAAAAGGCCACAAGTAACCCTCACCTACCAAAGTAAATCCAAACGAACCCCTGCTCAAGCTATTGAGTCTGTGCAGGTCCCCATATTCTCACCAATACAGGAGGAAGTGGACACTAGAGCTCCCACTTCCCCTGAGGAGCAAACCACTCCCATCTCTTCAACAATCAGGGCTGAGGTTCCTTATGCTCACCCTGATGAGCTCACAAGCCCAACTGCCTTAAGCCTTCACTCTGAGGCTCAACACTCAAGTGAACAAACTTCAGGGGACAGTTACCATCCCCAGCCTTTAGATCTAAATCAACCCATTCCCAACCTTTTATTCTATACGGATGAAGACTTAGGTTTCAGTGAGTATCATGAGTCTCTCTTCTCTTCCCCTACTCAAAGAGAGATGAGTACTCTTGAATCTCCTCAGTCTAGCCCACATCAGTCACCCATAACTGAGGTGGATACTTCTGAACCTGTTCAGGATATCCATATGGAAGAGGCTCTCACTTTTGCAAGTGATTACATTATTAAGACCTCAACCATGGCAACTCAGCCCATTGACATCTCAACTGAGAATGTCAATGAGCAGAGGAAATCCAGCAGCCAAGAACCTGAAGCTGGTGGTGAGAGAGAGGATTCTGGTCCAATCATCTAATCCCCCAATGATTCTTCTGATGAAGAAGAGGGGAATCTGAGACTAAAGGTGCAAAAACTGTCAAAAACATGCTCCTATTTAGTCTCTAAGGTTAGTCACCTTGAGTCTCAGGTGACTACCCTTCAAAATAGGGTCAATGATCAGCAACTTGAGATATCTTATCTCAGGAAAAAACTAGCTGGGAGACCTTTAAGAAGAGTTCAACCAGGAACACAAGAACCTGTGAATGTGGTTGACCTAACCTCTAGCTCACCTATGCAAGAGGGTGATGCTACCAAAAAGGGGAGAAAGTCATTACAGACACAGAACCTGGGAGTTCTTCAGAGAGTATGGACATTGAGGACTCACCATACTCACTTGCAATTGTGCATACTCAGCAACTTCCTCAAGTTCACATTAATATGGACTCTATAGACTCTATCATCAGGAGTCTCTTTGAGGAAGGTATTCCAAGGGCTATGTCATCCCCACCTAAAGGAACTTCAAACTACATTATTGGGTGGAGGTATGATGCTGATAGAAGAGCCCTTATTCTTCACAGAGTTCAAGGGCAACAAGAAGTATTTGATTTTCAGACCTTGAACTACTATGAAGGTCTTGATCTGGTCAACATGTCACTTGTCAATCCAAGCAAATCAGGACAAGCTGACAGGTTAGCACTCAGAATTCAAGACAGAATTACTGAAGAGTTTAGCCTAAGAAGAAGACAAAGGCAATCAGGTAATGTCATTGGTCAACTGGATGCTGAGGCAGACCCTGAGATTAGCTTCAAAGGGAAAACCTTGGCTGAAGGCCCAGTGATAAAGCCTGTGAGCCCTGTCACATCAACAACTACTTCGAGAATTCATTCCCTCGGTGAAACACCTACTGGTGAAGGTGTCTCACAATCTCTCTCTGGCCAGAGCTTGGATACTACACCAAGCAATAAAGGCCAAACCTCTATCCACCCTGAGTCACAAAGGTCTGTGGGTGACAAAGGGATAAGGATTTTGACTCCTGAGGAGATTGAGGAGGAGGAGGAGAGAGAGAGGAAGAGGAAGCTAAGGGGAGAAAGTTCCTCTGGGTCTTCAGGTTTTATGCAAGCTGCAATCAGGGCTGCCCCCAGACCAAACACTCAAGATGATGAGTTGAGGGCAGTCAGGATTACTTACCTGCAGACCAGGAACTATGACATAGATGAGATTATATCTCTCCCCTTAGAGCAATTAAATGAACTAGCTGACATGGAAGTGTCAAGAGAGATGAAAGAAAAAGAGGATGCAAGGTTACTTCTCCAATTCAAAGAGGAGAAGAGACAGAAAAGACTATACAAGCATGCTCCTACTCTCTCCCCAGTTCAAAAAAGCCCTGTGCAAGAGACTATGGCATCTACACAAGAACCTCAGGTAGACAAAGAAACAGACAGACAAAACATGATCAACTACCTGAGTGCCACAGGTCTCTACCAGGCATCTACACTTCTTCCCTTGTCCTTTGAGTACATTGAGTTTGAGTATCTAAAACAGCTTGAACTTCAAGTGCTCAAAGAACAAAAAGCTACAAAGAGAAAGATGAGGGAAGAGGCTGCAAAGTCAAGAGCCATTATCCAAAAGAGTATAAAGAAGTCTGCTGACAGACAAAGGATGATGAGCTTCTTGAAGCTGTATGGATTCTCCGGAAGGAGACTTGGCCCTATGTCTCTATTCACAATGGATGAGCATATCAGGGTAATCAAGCAGAAGATCAAGAGTGGAGAGCTGATTGACTTATACTCTCCTCCAAGTCAAATTCCACCTGAAGTAGAGGTTAAGGTTGAACAATCTGAGACAACACAACCCGGACCTCCTGCTGAGCCTCAGCAAGCTTCATCTTCTGATCCACAGCAGGGTCAAACTCCCTCTCCTTCTGAACCTGTGAGAGAGGAACACCCAACTGAGAAAGACAAGGATGATCAACAAGGTGCTGCAGACCAGTCTTCTCAGTTAAAGTCTTCTAAGAGGAAGAAGAGGATGGTTCTAAACCAAAGTCTAAGAAGAAGAAGCCTGAATCATCCACCTCTACACCTCAGGCTGAGTCAGATCAACCTGAGGAAGTGCATAAAGAGGCAGCCCAATCAACTCCAATTCAAATGGCTCCTCTTGCAGCTGAGACACCCATCTTATCCTGGACCTTCACTACTAATCTAGAGAGATGGCATGTGATCAGAGATCAAGGTGTTGAGAATGTCTATACATGGCAGACATAATCAACTTACCTCTGCATGATCTCTTTGAGATGAGAAGATATTATGAGAGTCTGAATGATCCTGACCATCTAATGAAGAAGGGTATGGTCATCATTGTGTTGAAGACTACAAACATCTGAAGATCTTCTAAATGTTTTGGTAGCATCAGCCTAGGGGGAGTTTGTAAGGATTCCTATAAGTCTGATGCAGCCAAAACATCCAAAGTCTCTCTCCAAGCATGCACTAAAGAACTGAAGTAGAAATGCTTCGGAAGTTTTACACCATGCACTAGAAATACTCTAAGTGTAAAATCTTCCGAAGCCAAGACCAATATCTTCCGAAGCCAAAAGTGAAGTCTTTCGAAGCTTCAAAGACAAAGTCTTCCGAAGCCAAATAGTGAAGACAGATTTTTTCCGAAGACTTTTAGAGATATGCGTTTATCAGATGTACTTTACCAAATAGTAAACATCTATTTTGTATGATTTAACATCATAATCTTTTAAAATAAGATTAGACATACTACCATTATGATGACAACTTGGACTTGCAGCATCCTTAATGTAGTTGTTACAATTATATAATAATAAAAAGTATTTCAAGTTTTGGTTTAGTAGGATAGATCCAAAACTCATGTTAATGTCTTTTGTATAAATTGATCGCATAATACACACTATATTATACATCATCATGTTTGTTATCAGACAACACAGTCAAGGCATTTCATTCCTTCACTGTTCCGAACATATTCAAACGACACCGCCTATATTGGGGAATTCTTCATTTAAATATATATAAAGTTTGGATTAGTAAAATAAAAAAAAAGTGATGACTAAATATATAATCTTGAAATATTACATATTTTTCCAAAACTTCAAACATCTAACGATCCTCCCACATGACAACTGAAAATATTGTTAATAGATTAGTTAAACAATTTAGATCAAGTCATTTATTCAAAACTTGGGTTTAGATGCTTAATCGGGATATTGATCAAACCAAATACATAATTAGAGGTGTTCAATATTCGAATTAGAAATACACATACGTATAGTTATTTATTATTTATATTTAATTTAGAAAAATGTATATGAGAGTATAATAAGTAAATAAATTCATAAATGTATAATTTATAATTATAAATCTTAATTGGTGGTGCATTCGTTATGTTAGATTATCACATTACATATCTATATAAAGTTTTTATTCATGGTTTTATTGGGAACTTCGTTATGAATGTATTCCTCTCGATCATGTGATATTAAATACAAAATCATCTAGAATAATTTAACTTGATTAGAGAGATCCAAAGCTGATGTTAATATATTTTTGTCTAAATTGGACGCATAATACACAATATACGTAAATGCGCAATATGAAAACAATAAACTTAAAGCATAGAGAAAACTCAAGAAAACATACATTAAACAAATTGTGTCAAGTACAAAATTAACAAAGCCACTTACATTCATATGCACTAAGATTCAGACTCAAACAGTGCATATTATCTAAACAACAACCACTACTCATCTTGATTACTTCTTACAAAGAAACTTAAACATAAAATCATATACACAAAAACGACGTCCTAGAACAAAACATATAAAGCGCTCAGATTTTGACAGCTCGGTTCCTACTTTGAATCGTGACCCGCGGAATCTTGAATCGCCGTAGTGAATCAGCAGTATCACTCAATTCATCTTCATCGCCATCATCATCAGAATTGCTGAGAACAATAACTTCACATTCATCCTCTGAACTGCTCATATAAATAACTTCATCCCACTTCTAATTTAGCAAAGCTTTTGCAAGATGAATAACCCTATCAGCAGCTTGGATTGCAGCTCTGTTTTCCGCCTGCACCATAAAGACATAAGCACGATGCATGGGTTGTTGGAGCAAGAAACTATATAATTACCAATTAACTAACCGGATCATATGGAACCATTTCTTTGATTTTCTTGCCAAGAATGTTAGGATTCACCTACATAAACAGGGGGTTGCATTTAATAACACCAAATCAATGTTGATTAAAACAAATCTTACTAAAGAACCATTAGAAAACATGTAATATAATCGAATATACCTCATCTTTAATCTCCGGTATCGGCACCTCTGGTTCAACCTTTACATTTTTCGATTCACGAGCAGCTACTACGGTATGAAACGCTTCTGCAGTCACCATTTGAAAACAAAACACTTCCATTGTCGATGGGTCAATATATACACCATCAATCTGCCAAAATTGGTTATACCCATGATCTCCTGTAATTAACCCCACTACACAACAAATATCTCCTATTATATAGGAATGTGTAGTATGCTCACTATGCAACAAATAAATCCTATTATATAGGAACTCTTCACCACTTTGTAGGAGGAAGAGTTCGACGAAGTAGCAACCATATATAGGAATGTGGAGTATGCCCACTATCTTTTCAAATATATCCTATTATATAGGAACTGCTCACCAGCGGGTTTGTGGAAGGACGAGTTCGACGAAGTAGCAACCGTCGACAAAGTAGAAACTTCCGAATTTATACGAATGAGATTGAAAGTACGTGGGTATGGACGGTGGAGATGAAACAAAAATTGGTAACCGTTATTCAGCAACCATGTATATATATATAATTAAGTTTTTATGTTAAGATTCCTACATTAGGGGTATTTTAGTAAAAACAATTGCAGGACCGGTGATGGGGGTCAATGCAAAAGTTTCACAGTGTTAAGAGAGTTATAATACTTAGTAGATCAAATAGGGAACCGTAATGAAACAAAGAACACGAGTTAAAACAGAACAAGAACAAGATAATATAGTTTTCAAGAATGATGTATATTGCTCTCAAGTTCTTACAAAGTGTTACAAAACTTACATAGAAATTACAAGTGCTAGAGATACTTTATACTACATCCTACATCCGGCCACACTTTGAAGGCCAGCTGCAAACACTAATCTAGACAACAAGATCAATGTAAAGTCAAAAGACAGATTGTCTTTTTACTAGTGATTATGACATGCCATAGCTCACATCCTTATCTAGTACAAAAAGGATAAAACTATAAAAGTAGAAAGTTACAAACATAAGACCTTAATCTACAATTTGATAAAAGTATGGACTTTTCACCAACTCATCTAAGTTGGCGAGTGTTCAGAGGTGGCAGCGGAAAGTAGTCAACTTTTGTCAAAAGGTGATTCAGAAAAAGCATGTCTTCTTTGTTTTCAGAAGATATCAGTCTTTGGCTTCGGAATACTTTGTCTTTAAAGCTTCGGAAGACTTCATCTTTGACTTCGAAAATTTGGTCTTTTGACTTCGGAAGATTTGATACTTAGCATAATTCACTAAGTTGTATTAAATCTTCTGAAGTACTTTCCTTGTACTTCACATGTGCATGCTGAGAGCTCTTTGGTTGCATCAGCGTCTAAGTGTAATACTTACAACAATTACAAAATAATAAATCATCCTTACGTGAGTGGTTTTATACGTTTGGTCTCTTTTAGTAATCACCATTACAATTTAAATTACCAGGAATAATAGTCGGCATTTCTTTCATGCCATCAAAAAAGGCACCTCTAAACGTCCTATTAGATAAAATAATATATAAGGATAATCACCTAAATGACTTATTTTTAACTTTATAAAATATATATAACAAATTATTTGAATCATAACAATAAAGAGAAATCATCATAAAATAAGCGATATGACATTTAAAATCCATGAATAATAACCATAAAACATGAGTCGTCGTAACCATAATTACACTTTAAACCAAAGAAATCTATGATTTAATAAAGCGGATAAAAGTAACATGATCACTAAACCAAAATATATTAACAAGACAAAAACAACAAAGACTATCTTGGAATCAAATCACAACTGTAATTATCAAAAGAGACTAAACACATAAAAACTCTCGAGTGTGCTGGTTTTTTATTTTGTAATCATTTTGACTAAATTAACTCTCACGTTGGAAAGTTAGCGGAAAAAGTTAACCGTGTTAGTCAGGTGTAGTTAAATGGATTCAAATGCTAATTTTAGTGAAATCTTTGGATGCAAATAGCAAAATTTAAACTCGTGGATTCAAATAATAATTTTATTAAACCTCAAAGATGTAAAATGCATTTAACTCTTTTAAATACAAACAAACGGTTTAAAAAAGACCTTTAAGTTAGCCTATAAGTTTCAAAAAGAAGTTTAATAAGTTGAAAATATCAAAAAATATTTTAAATAAGATGAACTGTTGAAAAATACACTAAAAACCTGACAGTTTAATAAATATGTTTAAAAACCGTCTATTTAAAAAAAGGACATATAATAAAACAGAACATTTTAAAAACTTTAAAAAATAAAAATGAAAACATTTCTTTAATATAAGAGTAAATTACGCTTTTGGTCCCCTGAGGTTTTTTAAAATTACCACTTCAGGCCGAGGGAAATTTAGTCATTTTATTAAAAAACTAACAGAAAAATCTAATTGTGTTAGTGCATTTGTCACACCCGGCCCCTCACACCAACAATATTTTCCGCTTTGCCCACGCGGAGCTCCTTGATTGCTTTTGGTTGCTCGGGTGAAAACTTACCAGGGAGATCACCCATCCCTGGATTGCTCTCACCTGAGCACGCTTAACTGTGGATTTCTCCTCTCATCCACATCCAATACGCCTAAAACGCGTTGTTAATATTAGAGACCGGATATTCCTTATGAACCAGAAATCTCTACTGTCCACGGCCGATATGAGATTTGCCTAGAGTGTTACAGCATTAGACTAAAAAGATTATACAATCCAAACCATAGGACTTAATTTGTTAAAAAATTATTTTTGACTCAAAGTGTTAAAATGCTACGTAAATACTAAAATAGTAATTTACTCTAATATCAAAATAAAAATATAAATAAAGAAGTGAAAACATATAAAAGGGCAAAGACCGTAGAAAATAATGTGTTTTAGACGGGCAAAGACTTTGAACCGGAATGAAAGTGACGGTCAACTCAACTCAACAGGCCAACCATCCATTTTAATTCTTCCCATCATATATCCTTCACAACAAATACCCCTCTCTTTGTTGAAATTACCAAAATGTTTAAAATTTTAAAGAAAATCTAACATTTTCACCAATCAGTCGATCCACAGGTTTAAAATTCTCTCTATTTTTCCAATTAACAGAGTAATAATTTTTGTATATTATATCTGAAGCTAAAATATTAAACTACATAAATCTCAAGCTTGGAAGCAGTGTTAGAATTAATTTACAATCACTTGATTTACAATATTTATGTAAGAAAAAATAAAAGCCCCTAAGGTTTTCGTTATGTTAAATAAATATAAATATAAACGTGTCTAGTATTTATTATTTAAATGTTGTAAGAATGAAGTGGAAGGCCCCACAGATGCAAAAGAAAAGCATGTGATTGGCTGGTGCTACGTGTAGTGAATAGAGGAGTTTCAGAGGACTCGAACCAAAAGTCAATTCTAAGTCAACTGTTATTCCATTCGTATATTTTCCATAACGTTTGAACAAGTATTTGAAATCTTGAACGGGACTGTTGGATTGGTTAAAACAGAAATTTACGGTGTTTTCGTTTGGTTACATGCTAATTAACGAGCAATTTTAAACATCAAACCGGTGTCGAAATCACAACATTTTAACAAGTTTTTGAGACTGGATCAATAAATCAAACCGCTGTCAACACCGTCATTTCAAATGGTTGTCCGGTTTTAAAGATAATTTTTCAAACATTTGTATTTATTTGAATGTTGTGAATTTCATCACTAGGAGTTTTAAACAAGATAATTTTACATACATACATATGTGTAATGTTATATCTTTGTCCATGAAAATATCAAATATGGTAAACACTTTACAAAACACTATTAAAACTTCATGTTTACTTGTTTTAGATATACCTTATAGTATAATCTGCTTATCCAACTCCATATTCTTTAAAATATTATATCTTAACTTCTAAAGCTTGAAAAGAATTATATTTAACATTATGATATTTTAAAAGAAAATATGATACTATTTAAGTCTTCAAAGATATAACATCATATTACTCTTTTAGCACTACACAATCCTCATATAATCTACTAGCCAAATGAGCAATCCAATTTCCATTTAAAAGGTAAGAGGCCTATAATATATGACATATCCTGCAAACACTAGTTTGATATAAAGTTTGACCTACGTATAACATTTTGATGAAAAAATCAAAAAGTCGTTTGCAGGTAGTGTGAGATTAGATTTAAAATGAGGTGTATAGTGGCCCCCTTTAACAAAATAGATACGCATAACTAATTAAAGGCAAATTGAAAATTAATAATTCAAATTATTAATTATTGACTGATGATAACCCATACTATTAATTTGGTTGCTAATAATCTAAACTTTCACTTTTGTTACCCGTGGTAATCCCAATAGTATACTTGTCATACATTCACACTGATTTTGTATTGATTCTAGGTTCGATTTAGTTTGTATGTTTTCTCATTTCATTCATGATTATTATTGTGAACGAAATCGAGTGCAAATCAAGCGTAAATATTTAATAATTATGTAAATAAGACTGTTGTTAGTAACAAAAGCGAAAGTTAGAATTATTATCAGTCATAATAATAGTATGAATTATTATCGGCCAATAACTAATAGTTTTAATTATTAAAATCCAATTTGGTTAAATTAAATTATGATTAATATATTAAAAACAAACAAATTCTAATTTTTTTCTCCAAAAATATGGCAATGCTGCCTTCCTAGATGTTGCAAAAAACAAAATGGCAAATGTTGTAAAAAAGATAAAGTCATCATGGGCATTTTCAAACAAAGATTCCTATAAAAACAACCAAACCATTCATTACAAGAGTAGACGAAGAATGCCACTATCAATATCATCTCTGTAAAAGATGAGCAACCATCGACTCACAACTTGTGCACTTCATCATCACCAACATCATCTCAAATTTGCAGCACTTGTGCTTCTGCTCCTTTCTATCTGCAACCTTTCATTCTCAGAGATCATCTTCGAGGAGCGATTTGAAGGTAATTTTAAAAGCAACTTCTGCTTATTTACTTGTTTTTTTTGCTGTAGTTACTGATTCTATTAGCAAATTTTAGCAATCAAGTGAATGTATGGTGATAAGTACATGGTGTTTGGTGAAGTCGCCCATTAGTGTTGCTTGATCTGCCATTGTTATGCCTTGAAGCTTTTATGATTAAGGGTTTGTTTTCATGGTTGGTGGAAAGGAGGGTCTGAAGTGTAAAATTTTAGGATTTTTGAGGCAAGTAGGTATGTTGAAGATGTATCTTTTGTCAATCGAACAATTGATTTGAGATTCAATAAGTCAAGTGGCTATAGTCTGAGATCACTGTAGTTTTGATTTTCGTACTCTGCATAAGTTAATTTCTACTTCAATTAAGAGTTTGTATGTTGTTTCCCCTGATTGAAGATATTAGTTCATATTTTCCTTGATGAGTAAAGTGGTGTATGTAGCTAAAATTGTTTTTGTTTTTGTGAATGGGGGCATTTAAACAGATGGATGGCAGAGCCGGTGGGTGAAGTCTGATTGGAAAAGAAGTGAAGGAAAGGCTGGTTCGTTTAAGCATACAGCGGGTTCGTGGTCTGCTGATCCAGATGATAAAGGTAACATTTTCAGTCTCATGTTCATTGCAAACTTCGGAAATAATATATATACGGTTTGGTTCGTGGTTTAGGTATGATGCACATGATTGGTTTGTGTATAACATCTTGCATTCTTTCAGGTATACAGACGACTACTGATGCTAGACATTTTGCCATTTCTGCAAAGATCCCAGAATTCAGCAACAAAAATAGAACACTGGTATTGCAGTACTCAATAAAGTTTGAGCAGGATATTGAGTGTGGTGGCGGTTATATCAAGCTTATGTCTGGATATGTCAACCAAAAGAAATTTGGCGGAGACACTCCTTACAGGTTTAACAATATAACATCTCCATATCATTTATTATTATTAGTATTGGAACTGTTGGTTATTTGGTTATGGTACAATTCAATGTTTTTACTTTTTTTTTTTGGGAAGTGTCATGTTTGGACCCGATATATGTGGCACCCAAACAAAGAAGCTTCATGTGATCGTATCCTACCAAGGGCAAAATTATCCTCTCAAGAAGAATTTGGAGTGTGAAACAGACAAATTAACCCATTTCTACACTTTCATACTTCGGCCTGATGCAAGTTATAGTATCTTAATAGATGGTAGGGAAAGAGATTCTGGGAGCATGTATACAGATTGGGATATCCTTCCACCCCGTAAAATTAAAGATGTAAATGCTAAAAAGGTTGGTTAATGATTAGAGTCATAAGAACTAGATTGATTTAAGTTGCCTATTAATCTTGGAATTTACTCTCTAGTGCTAGCTACCTTTCTAAGTTGTTTTCATTATTTTTCAGCCTGCAGATTGGGAGGACAGAGAATATATTGACGATCCGAATCATGTCAAGCCGGAGGTACTAGCAGAGCTTATCTCGCTTATGTCTTGATTATAGTTTATAATATGCTTCTTGTTTAACACATCTCATATATTATTTGGCATTCAGGGTTACGATTCAATCCCAAGAGAGATTCCTGACCCCAAAGCTAAAAAGGTAACTAATTAGAAAGCTAGAATTTTTTATATTTGATGATAGATAAAAAAAACCTGATGATAGTCATGTAAGATCTCAAGGAGAAGCTTCATTATTTAGTTTCTTTATGTGAGCTTCGTAGGTGAAATTGATTTTTCCCTAAAACATTTTTACTTTATTCTAATTAATGTATAAACTCCTAATAGCCTGATACCTGGGATGAAGATGAGGATGGGATATGGAGACCACCAAAGATACCAAATCCGGCATACAAAGGGCCATGGAAACCAAAGGCATGGCTAAGTTTCTACCAACTTTGAGCATTTTGGGTAGCTTCATGTAATATTTTTAATTTGAGATATATCTTTTGTGTTGCTGCAGAAAATAAAAAATCCAAATTACAAGGGGAAGTGGAAGATCCCATGGATTGATAACCCAGGTACCACACACTACACACTTACATGGGCTAGTTCGGCGTAATTACTTATGGGACGATCCAGTTTATTATTATTATCTTTTTGGTCTCCAACAAGTGATAAAACAAAGCTAGCTAGCGTGAATGGAACCAGGGTAATGAGTTGATGGTCTCCCACAGTGTATCAATATGCATAAAGCCTCTTGAATCATTTCATCCAAAAAGTTAGATTTTTATCAAAATAATAATTTCCAGTATTCATACATGAGTATATGACACACTTAACTATTTATAAAATAAGTAAACCATTTGAGCAAAAGTATTTTTGGTCAACCCAAACCATACAAAAAGTTACCGTTTTGGCCCATCCATTTTGCCACTTTTAGTAGCAATTATGTATTCTTGAAATTAGCTTATTGCCTTATTGTGCACTTGCTCAGAATTTGAAGATGATCCTGATCTATATGTACTCAAGCCTATTAAATATGTGGGAATTGAGGTTTGGCAGGTATGGTCCTTTATCATAGCTCAGTCAAGGATGCTCTTTCTTACGTTAAAAAGTTGTGTTATACTTTCTTAGAAATTGCCTGAACAGTATTTGACTAAAATGCAGGTGAAAGCTGGTTCTGTTTTTGACAACATTCTGATCTGCGATGATCCGGACTATGCAAAAGAAGTGGTGCAAGAAGTTTTCACCCATAGAGAGGTGTGCTTTTGCTTCTGTATCTATTATAACTAGAGCTGCCAAGAAGGGTGCGGTGGGGCAGGTTTGGGTTGAAATAGGTTGATTTTAGTACAGCCGAAATGGGCAGGTCTTGCCGAGTTTTCCTGCCTACATCTTTTCCTGTCAATTTTAGAATTTAATAAATAATAATGTGTTGATTATTAGTAAGAATACAACAAAGGTTACAATTAAATAATCGAAATATTTTAATAAAGCATTTAGGAAGTTGTATGCATAAAAATAGACTTCGGTGATCTTTGACCGGTTTAGCAGCTCAGCTTCAGCTACTTCTTAAATTTTACATTAGACCCGTTGGAGATATAAAGGAACCAACTATAATCGGCCAGTTCATAAGTAAAAATGGGCTAAAAATTGCCACATCTGATTACAGTATACACACATTATACATGCATTTAAATGTGTTTTCTGGTTGAAATCAGATGGAAAAAGAAGCCTTGGAGGAAGCAGAGAAAATAAAGAAAGCAAGGGAGGAAGAGGTGGCTTACTGGACTCAGTTAACAATATTAATTTATTTTTCTTATTTGTTAATAAGTAAATATATAATAAATGGTAACTATAAAATATGTGCAGGAAGCACAAAGGGCAAGAGAGGAAGGAGAAAGGAGGAAGAGAGAAAGAGGTTATGATAGAAGGCATAGAGATAAGGATTATTACAGAGACAAATACAGAAGGGTTAGTATCTAAATGCGATGTTTTTAAATTATTAACTTGTTTAGCGACTTCTTATCTGCTTCGATTGCACATTTAAGTAGGCACCGAGCCAGACCTAATTTAAATGGAGGGTATGCAAATGCACACCCTGTGAAGCCTTGGTCTTGTCTTAAATCACTATTTCTCTCTGTCTTCTTATAAGATATATATAATTTGTATTTTACCTTTCGTTTGAATATCTGTTTTGTTGCAATAATGGCTGCAAACGAGTTGACAGCTTGTCTCAAGGGATAGACGAGTCATGATGCATGTTCCAGCACAGCCCTAAAAGCTTAAATATTTTCCCGACAAAACTTGACCAAAAGTCAAAAACCCTTTTAAAATAAGTCTTAACAATAATAAGAACCAACTATAATATAATTTGTAAATTTCAATTTATATATATAAATTTACACAAGGTCTGTAAAGTTCAGTAGGATCTTGAGCCGAGCCCGTTTAAGCTTGAGCTGGGTCATCATATATTAAAAGCTTGTTTTTGTGTTTGAAATTGAACTCGTTAAAACTTGTCTCAAACAAGCTCGAGTTTCTTGATAGAAAGTTAAATCGTTGGCCTACTTGCAACTGTTTATTGCTACTTCAAGACACAATAATCATATACTTGGTTACGCAACCCAAAATCAAACACCCTTTAAGTTGCTATCAAAGTTTCCAAGGCCATAATTCCTGCCATCTTGCTGGTGTTTGGATTTCATTATCTTGTAATCTAATTCTGATTTTGTTTTTTCTTAACTGCAGCGCCACTATGATGATTATCATGTAAGTATCCTTTTCATATATTCAGTTACTTTTTAAATCTTTTGTTGTCTATATTCATGTCCAGCTTGTTCTTTGTTTTTTTATATAAATGGGTTAAAACTAGGAGTGTTTGCGGTCTGGTTTGTATGGTTTTATAGCAAAACAATGAGGCATACTGTTATGAATGGTTTTAATTTATTGTAAACCACACCTTCAATATTGAAACCGAACCGAAAAGAACGATACCAAACCAAATAACTGCTAACGGTTTGGTTCCAAACCAAATAATTACTGTAAACTGTAAACCCTAAACATAACTAAAAAGGATGATAAGAATCAAACTGGGTAGGTTGGCCCAAACTTCCAGCGCACTATTTAACATTCTAGCATGTTAATGGACATGTTTGATCCTCACGGGTTCAAAACCAAACCGTTCAATCCAGTTTGAAAAAGACCTACGGGAAAACCAAACCGATCAGTTTGACTGGTTTGACCCAGACCGTGTACTCTAATTGAAATTGTTGAATGAACTTTGTCATGATTTTGAAAAATGTTTTGGTGGTGGTCTTGCAGGATGAGCTATGAGACGTTGAGAGATGTAGCGATGATCACTCGGCCTGCTTGGCAATATAGTCTTGTCCTCTGTCGCATTTTCTTATATATTGTTACATGTACCACTCAAATTGTTGTATTTTGTAGTGTCTTGATTGTCGTCTTCGTGCAGATAAGTTGCAATTTTATGCAAATTTTTAGCTAGTTTTCTTAGTTTTTACTTGTGATTGCTTATAATCACATGAATTTAAATAGCATGTGCAAGTTACATCCTTACATTTATGGTGCTCGTGTTTTTATCATAAACTTAGTTAAGTACCGAATGGTCCTTGTGGCATGTTGATATTACGGCTATGCTCTCAAACTTTGAGAAATTACAGCCATGGTCTTATTTGTTTGTTAAACCGTTTTTTCCTCCACCGGGTTTGACTCAAGGATCGTGGTCATACTTGTTATGGAGTGTGACCAGGTAGTATTTGGTGATCCAATCTGTTTCTTGCATTACAACGAGGCTCGATTTCTGTACGATGTTATCTTTCTGACGGTTTATGAACTATCCGATAAGAAACTAATGGATTTTCGTATGAAACTGTGGTATGGAATGTCAAAATGATGGGGACAATGCGTTGATGTTAATATGTGATAATGTGATATATGTAATGCGCTTGCACATACTTTTTGTGTTGGTTTAAGGCGGGAAGTACTCGAGATGTAGGCCTTATGTTTTTGGAACGCTAAATTCACAACGATTAATCCCTATTTCAGATACACGATTGAGTAACAATGCATCAAATTTATCATAATCTTTGATTTGATCTGTTTCGATCTCTTTGTTTGAACCACCAGGAGCTTGAAGTGCCACGTGATACAGCTGTTAGTGCTATCGGAATTCATCTGACTTTATTGTGCATCACCACCATCATCACTAGCTTCATTTTAATGCACACTTTATTCTCATTACTTTAAATATGAGACAACTATATTGGTTTATATTTTTCGACTAGAATTAAATTCCCCGCAAAAAGTGCAAAATAACATCAATGTCACACCATTTTTAATCACCATCAACACTGAAATTGCGTTGTGTTAATACGAAGAAATAAGACCAAAACGTAAAACGTATACAAATATAACTAAGTCAATTTAAGACGCACGCGTTGCGACGAACATGTTAAAGGGGGAAAATAGATGTAAAAACGATAAACCACGCACGCACGTTGTGCTGTGTCAACTCACAGAATCTAGAACTAAACGTAAAATTGGTGAATCGCACATGCATGTTTCTATCATGTTCACTTGCAAAACTTACAACGAACGTAAGACAAAAAATTACAAAACATGAAAAGTATAGGACCAAAGTTGAAAGTATAAAATTTTGTGAGATTAAATTGTAAAAGATAAAAAAGTTTTGGGTTTTAAGTAAAAATAATCAAATTTTGGAAGGTTATTTTGCAAAATATGAAAATATTTGCTTAAAAGTGAAAAGTCTAATTTTTTTTTTGAAAAACCCATAATGCATAAGGTACAACACCATTATGCATAGAAAAACGGTTAATTAGTATAATATAAATTTACCATATATTCTCGTGTCTTATAGTTTTTTTTTTAAATTTTTGAAAAGGACAAGTTTGTCTTTCATATTAATTTTTGAGAGTTTAAAAGGGTAAAATGTGTTTTATAAATTTAACTATCTCAATTAGTTGTTTACTTATGAATTAAATTCCCCCCCTTGGTTTTTGAAAGGCTATAATTTGTTCATACGTTTAATTTTAAATAAAAAACACTATCAAATACGTATTTTATTCTGTTTAATTTAAGTATAGTATAGTTATTCTTTTAAAATATTATATGTTTCTTGTAGTATTACGATTAGGGCCGCAAAAGAACCGAACTTTCAGCGAATGCGGGAAGTTCGTTTATGCTCGTTTGTTTAGTAAATGAGCGAACATAAACAAGAAGATTTCATTCGTTTATTTAAACAAACGAACATGAATACAAGCCACGTTACTTCATTTACATCCATGAACGTTCGACTGTTTGTTTTATGTTTGTTAATGTGTTCTTTTATGTTATTAATTTTTTATTGTTAGTTAAATTTATAACAATTATATCAAGTACTTTTTTTATATTTATCTTAAATACTTATTTATATTTGATGGATTTTGAATGATGTTTGTGATGAAAATCAACGTTTTATTTATATTTATTTGTGTTCATGAATTTTTTTGTGTTCATCATGTTCATGAACATTTGTTTGTGTTTCCTTGCTTTTATTTGCGTTCGGTTGTGTTTGAAACAGTTTGTGAAACATGATCATTTCCTTAATAAATAAAATTGAACAAGGATTCCCGTTTCATTAAATATTTATAAACAGTTCATAAACAAGTTTATTTTTATTAATGAATACAAACGATACTTTATTTGTGTTAGTTAGGTTCATTTACAATCCTAATTACAATAACAACCCTTTTAGTTTATATATAATCAATTTTGTAAGCTCACTTTAATAAACAAGAGTGCGTAGAAAACATTGAAAATGACTATGTGAAACAGATGACAAATGACGCAAGTATGTTATGGAGTGAAATTATTATAAATCAAGTCTCATGTTGGTTGTAACTTGTATATACACTTAATGTTAAGTTTATAAGCTAAATAAGTTACATGGTCTATGATACTAGTCTAGTGGGTGTTTGGAAGTGCTTTTTTTCCTTATTTTTTAACTTATTAATTTTTAAAAAGTTAAAAAATCATTTCATAGTGTTTGATAATGTAATGGTTGTGAATGAAATAAATTAATAAATCACTTCATACCAACTTATTAACTTATTAAAAAAGTTAATAAGTTGTTTTAATAAAGAATCCCAGTCTTTTTGGGTTCTCTATAGTGGGTGTTTGGGATTGCTTTTGAAAAGTCCTTATTGACTTTTTAGAGGGTAAAAAGACAATAATGCCCCTCCACAAGTCTAATAAGTTATAATTTGTAACTTATTATGAGGGCATTATTGTCTTTTTACCCCCTAAAAAGTCAATAAAGACTTTTCAAAATCAATCCCAACACCCGCATAGTGTGGGAAGATAAAATACTTTCAAACCGAAGCGGCAAACATGCTTCCTCATAATCAATACAGCTGCATCTCTATCAGTACGTTTTCTACGTATTCCTCTCCTAACCCTAACCCTACAAATCTCCCTCACTCAAAACAACTACTAGTTGTTAACCCTACATTGCCTTCAATTTCAGTTCCACCTTCACTACTCCTTGTTGATCTGATCTGATGACGAAGAAACGCAGAGTACCTGAGGTGCTATGGAGATTGTTCGAGAACCGTGCTCGCACCCTGGCCGAAACCCTACTTTCGTTCATCCCTCCGGCGACCGTTCGGTGCTGCTGCAAGGGCAGTCCGCATTGCCTTCGTTGCCGGCCCGAGGGTGAGCGCATGTGGTTTCTGCTGAGAGAAGACGATCCGGCAGACTACCGTAAGCTCCTCAATCACTGCTTTGTAGTCGTCTCCGACAATGCGCCTTCTCCTCCCCCTTTCGATCACCATTCTCGTTGGCCCCAAATTCAGGTCTCTCTCTTTCTCTCATATGCACCGTATTCGGCTAGATTTTTTTAAAAACTGTTTTGATAGCTTTTTTTTTAATAATTATTAAAAGTAATTAGGGGTGTAAGCTAGCTGAGCCTGCGTCTGAGCCGGTTTAGACTGAGCTATCGTGTTTGGTTCATTTGTAGTTTTATTTTTAAAGTTTGAGCTTTGTTCGTTAGAAAATTTTCAAACTTAGAACTCGGACTTGTTTATTATTAAATATTTAATTTTGGCTTTTTATATAATTACTTTATATATATTTATAATCATATATATTATATTTATTTATTTTTGTAATAATAATAATATGTATAATAATATGATTTATGTAAATATATATTTTAATATGTAAATAAAAAATTATATAAACAAAAAGCTCGTTTACTTTCGCGAGCCGGCTCGAGCTCGATATCTGAAACTTGAGCTTGTTTAGTAAATGAATCATAATGTAAGCTCGAGCTTGTTTAATCTCAGTTCCATTTAAGCTTTTTTCGATCCAATCCCGAGTAGCTTGCGACCCGGCTTGACTCGTTAACACATCTAATCAGAAGGCTATTTTTTAATGGTTAAAATGTAACCTTAAGGTCTGAATGGTAAAAAAAGATAACCAATAAGATGTTACATCTTAACCGGTCAAGCTTAAGGTTATCTTTTAACCGTTATGAGGCTATGAACCTTTAAGAGGTGGTGTTTTAATGAATATTAAAAACCTATTAAACGCCTCTTATATCATAGATCATGAATTTTTAAACAATTTTACTTTCTAATGAAATTTTCACACATGTAGAATTGGGCCTTGCGTGAGGAAGATTTGAGAGTCAACTTGAATTTTATTTTTCAAAGAAATATTATAAGCTTCTGCTGCTTCTTCTAACTTATGCAGATTGTTAGAAAGACTATTGAAATGATATTATCTGAGAAAACATCTACAAAGAATGTAATTTGCACGGGCTACAATAAGGTGAGCTATCATTTGGGGTTGGCTGAATATTAAATGTATAAAGATGTACCATTTGTTTTAGGTTGATGATCTGTGCTGCAAAATATTATTTGTTACTGCTAATAAATTTTATATATATTTGACAGCACAAGCGATCGAGCATTGTTTTAGAAGCTCTAACATCGTCTTCATGGAGTCTTCTTTTAACGAGGGTAATTGTTAGTTTGTTACCTTGTTTTTTCGGTTGAATTCTTTCAAATTTTACCTTCTTTCACAAGATGGTTTTTAAAATTGTTTGAATCAAGATTGATAGGATCTTTCTGAGTTGAGTAGTTATGAAATAGGCTAAAAGTATAAATTGAAAAGACGGAATTGAAGTATTTATCAGGGTTAAATCTTTATACCATATGCAGGTTGGAGATGGCCTCATGGTCCATTTATTGAAGTATTCTTCAATATTTATGCCTCTAAATAGAAGGAAACATCATCAGGTGGCAGGAATTGCCATTAATGACTTATGCTGGCAACACTTGAAACATATATCGGAGCCCAAGAATCAGCAGCCTTCAGCAGGTTAAATGCTTAATATTTTTGTTACAAATAGTCATGTAAGAAATAAGTTTGTTGATTTATTTTTGATTGAATGTTATTATTATTTATATGATTTCTTATACCTTTTATTGTGATGAGTAATTACACGGATGGTGCCTGTGGAATGTCCATATTGCAGTTTTGGTCCCAAATTTTGAGAAATTACATTTATGGTCCAAACGGATGAATGTTAAGGTGGGGACCATAGATGTAGTTTTTCAAAGTTTGGGACTAAACCTGAAATATGGACAATCCACAAGAACCATCCGTGTAACTAACTCTATTTTGATCGACATGAAAGTCATTTTCTTCTATCTATATGTTTTACCATTCTGTTATTAAAGCCACATACCTATCTAGATCCATTACTCCCTTAACGCTTAAACAATTTGGAAAACCACATTAAACTATCTATATAATCAATAAGAAAACAAACTTGGTCTTCCACTTGTTGATGAAATCATCCTCTTCAGAGGCAACCTCCTCTTCATCATCCATATTATCCAGATTAGTTTGTAGTTTCTTACAAAGAACTATAAACATATCCTGTTTCTAGGATGTCTACTTCATAAAGATCTCTTTTGATGGAGCCACATAAGAATGAACATAATTCTGCACTTTCTTTGTTTGACTTTTAAACATTTTAACGTTTTTATCCATGCATCATCATCCCTACTTGAGGTATACTCGTATGACAACTTTAAGTGTTTAAGTGAATCAACATTGCCTTAGCTTCATGGTTAACAGATTGTTGATGTAAACCTTTCTGTTAGGTGTTCCTGAGAGGCACCATAAAGCTGATTCTGTCTCTATGAATATCGATATATTAGAAAGTTCTATAAGTTGTCATGGAGATTCCACAATTGACGTTGACGTAAGCCAACTTACCCAAGAAAATGGAGTCCTGTCTATGGTTCAGTCTAATAAGCGATTAAGATCACATGCTTGCAGACGCAAGTGTAAACGAAGGAAGCTTTCATCTCAGTACACATGCGAGACAAATAGTTCTTTTCCTGTGGAGACGGTAACAAGTTTTCTAGATATATATACATACAGAGGCATGCTCAAATGAGAACCACTAAATAGTTAAAAACTAAAAGAGCCACTTCTTGGCATTTGAAAAGGAAGGTGTGGAGTCCAAGATGGAAATCTCAACAATAGGTTAAAATATGCTCAAAGGGCTAAAGCTTGATTTATTTGATTACTAGCTATTCTTGTTTCTGTTTTTCCCTCTCTCTCTATATATACATATATGTATATGTATATACGAATTTGATTTTTTTGTATTAATGCTGCAATGTATGTTATGATGTTATGTACACAGATGAAGTCCCACTGCTCTTGTTGTTTGGTTTGGCAAACACTTCAGAAAATGCCCACAGAAAAGCAGATTAATAAGCGGCGCATGTTATATAGATTGGAACGTAGCTCATCAGTTCTTCCAGAAAAACGTATTTTCTTCTTTTCAACACATTATATCAATTAGTTACAACTTTGTTAAATATTACTTTTGATGGCCTTATTTATGTTAAGACAGTAAATTCTCTGCGGCCAAATGTTTCTGGTGCAAATGCTCTGTTTGAAGATATTTTTGACTTAGCTGTTCAGCCAACCGAATGCTCTCACAGCAATGGTGCGTGTGCCAATAGAACAACATGCCTGTGAGTCGAAACACACATATTCACAGTTACATGCTTTTAATCATCTGATTCTGATCTGATGCATTCTTATAGATATCACTCTCTTCATAAGCTGTTTAGGATTCTTATACGGAAAGCAATTCACTGTCCACGTGTAAAACTACTAAAGAAGCATGTCTTGGATAAAAACTCCGTTGAAGGTGAAAGCTCCACATCTGAGGTCAGCTATTCTTGAAATAATAATATTTTAGTTATTCTATTCAAGTAACCTTCAACTGTGAATGTGATGCAGCAATCTTCTCTATTAGATATATCTTGCTCAAAACACCAAGTGGTGTCGTTTATATGGGCGGTTTGTATGAACATTATTCCCAAGGAACTGCTTGGAAATTGGAGGATCCTGAGGAAGAATATATCCAAGTTTATTGGGCTACGGATATATGAGAAATTTTCGTTACATCAGTGTATGTATAAATTGAAAACATCAGATTTTCAATTTCTATCAGATAGCAATTCTATCTGCAACTCGAGTACAAAGCGGAATCTTCTAGAAAGATGGGTATATTGGCTGTTTGCATCCGTTGTAGTGCCATTGCTGCAAGCTAACTTCTACGTAACTGAAAGCGAGCATGGGAAATTACAAGTTTTCTTTTATGAGAAATCAGTCTGGAAAAAACTGATGAAAAACTCAATCACACGGTTAAAGGATGAGTGCTATAGTTTGGTAAATGTGACTTCTGTTAAAAAAATCGTAAATTCTAGAAGGTTTGGTTTCTCTAGGGTTAGATTCCGGCCAAAGGCAAATGGAATACGACCACTCGCTAATCTTAAATCATCATCAAGGCTGCAATATTCACATGCTGCTAAGGAATTTAAGGCTGTAAATGTCGTTCTTCAGGATTTACATGCCGCCTTAAAAGATGTGCAGATAAAAAATCCTGAAAAATTAGGGTCATCGGTGTTCAGTTACAACGACGTGCACCAAAACATTAGGAATTTCTTATCTCGAGTCAAAGATGGATCCAGCACGTTGCCTCATCTGTATATGGTTGTTGCTGATGTTCACAAAGCGTATGATTCCATCAATCAGGATAAACTGCTTCATGTGATGAAAGATGTTATTGTTGATGATCATATCCTACATCAAACACACCAAATTATTGGCTCAAATCGACATTTTCAAGTACGTCAATACCTTAATTTGTGTAAACAATTCCGATCTCATGTTCAAAATCGATCATCTCATAGCATCATTGTTGATCAGGTATCAGTTTTGCCCTAATTCTGTATCTTGTTCAAAAAATTAATCATTCTAATAAATAGATTAATTCTTCAGGGAAGAAGCAGAACAGCAACAAAAGATGATCTCCACTTCAATCTTGAACAGCATGTGAAGAACAATCTCCTATTAATAGATAAAAGATTTTACCAGCAAACTGTTGGTATTGCACAAGGAAGCATTTTGTCCTCGTTACTCTGCTCATTTTACCTTGGACACATGGAAAATACCAAACTTGTTCCATTCTTAGACAAAGTTACCACAAAATCAGATAAATCAGATTATATGCTACTTAGGTTTATTGATGATTTTCTGTTCATATCGACTTCAAAAAAACTAAGCCATGGATTCTTCTCCAGGCTAGAAAGAGGATTCTGCGAGTATAACTGCAACATGAACAAAGAAAAATTCGGTTTAAGTTTTGATTTCGACAAAGTAAGGTCACAATCAAACAAGTTGTATTTTGATAACAAGTTTCTTCGGTGGAGTGGTTTGTTGATCAATTGCAAGACTCTAGAAGTTCAGGCAGACTACACAAGGTACCTTAATGGCCATATGAGATCAACACTGACGGTTTGTTGGCAAGGGAACCCCGGTCAACATTTCAGGAAAAAAGTCTGCGATTATTTGCGACCCAAATGTCATGCCATCTTCTATGATTCGAATATCAACTCACCAGCTGTTGTCAGATTGAATATTTATCAAGTGTTTCTGCTATGCGCGATGAAGTTCCATTGCTATGTGTGTGATTTATCAGACATTTGTAGTTTTGACTCTGGATCTTATTTGGACATCATCCACAACTCTCTGAGGTAGCAAGCTTATTTTGAAGAATAAAACTAAAATAAATTTCATTAAACTGGTTTTAATTTTCATGTTTCAGGTATCTGTATAGGCTTATGAAGAGACGGGTGTATTCCCTGCATGTTGATCCTCGTCTACGGCCAATTCTAAAAGTGAAAAGGTGGGAAGTTGAATGGCTTGGATTAACGGCTTACATTCAAGTCCTGAAGCGAAAGCAATCGTGCTATAACGATCTACTACGTTTGTTGGAGTTGAAGTTGAAGCCGGGTAATGTCCAGTCACCTGACTTAAAGTTTGCTGTTGATAAATCAAACTCCTCGGTACTATGGAAAATTAAGTATTAAAACTACATGGCTGTTTTTGTTGACCAATTTGTGCAACTACTTTAAAACTATCAGGGGCTGTTTGATTACTGCTGACTGAGTAAGATCTGACTGAGTCAGAAGCTGACCCAGTAAGAAGTTTTGACTGGGTCTGTATCTGACTGAAACTTGGATGTTTGATTTAATATCTGACTGACTCTGCTGAATGAGAAAAATAACCATTGTGCAACAATTTTGCTCACAACTTTGCAACAATTTAGGAATCAAGATAAGAACAAGTAGATTCAACCCCCAGGGGCGGGTCGTCGTCGTGGGTGGTCGCGCAAGGGGCCGCGGTCGCGGTCGCGCAGGTGGTTGCAGTCGCGCAGGGGGTCGCGGTCGCGCAGGGGGTCGCGGTCGCGCAGCTCGCGCAGGGGGTCGCGGTCGCGCAGGGCGCGCAGGGGGTCGCGGTCGTGCAGCTCGCGCAGGGGGTCGCGGTCGCGCAGCTCGCGCAGGGGGTCGCGGTCGCGCAGGAGGGTGGGGTGACCCGGTCAGCCTTTTTAATTTTCAGGTCCGGGTCAGCCATTTTGGACCCGGTCAGCCCGGTCAGCTGAAATCTCATGCATATCAAACAGGCTGACCCGCTGACCGGGTCAGCCGGGTCAGCCGGGTCAGCCGATATCAAACACCCCCTCAGCCTTTTGTACGTGACAAAAATTGGTCTTTGATTCACAACATAACGAAAGATGATGAGCATTTGGCGTAAGGGGTTCATGCAGATATGCTCACGGGAATGCAAGTAAAAACCCTGAATGTTGCAAGAAATTGAAAAACTATTCATTTTTCTCATCTTAATAACTAAAATTAAACGAAAGGTATGATGATAAAAGATACAATACTTTTAATTTAATTATATCAACCTACATTTGGAAATTTAACATCCTCCCCCTTGAAAACGTTTTTTTTTTCCATTGAATGTAAATCGGTTTCTTTTTCATTAAATTGCCACGGGTGGGTCAAAATATGGAAGGAGAATGTATACAGAAAGTGAGTTTGTATATTCGTGCGACTAGTCGGCCTGAGATTCAGGAAACTGGGTGTTTTAAAAATGGGATAAGTAGAGGTTTTAAATCTAAGAGAACCCCTAGAATGGTGGATACAGAAAGTTTTGATATAGGATTTGGTTTAGGTTTATTTTTCAAAAGGGGTGATTTTTTTTTGGCCATTACGTACGCTAAAAAATAGATTGCTTGAAATCAACTTGATTTGTAAATGAGTCGAGCCCGAGCCAAAGTCAGCTCGGCTTGTTAGCTGGCTTGGCTTGATTCGTAAACGGAGCTGAGCCCGAGCTAAGCTCAACTTGGCTTGTTAGCTGGCTCGTTGGCTTGTTTTAATTAAAGGCTAATTATAATTATATATTTATAAATTACAAACCAAATCTGTCATATTAGATCAGATACATAGGTCAACTTGGTATTTTTTTAAAAATAATGTAAGTATAAAATTATAGAGGTCGATCATAGTTCATGAAATATCAATCTCGTATCACTGTTTTAATGAGTTAATATAAACAAATATAAAGATTATTGTATATTGTATTTATATATATATATCAATATGTATACAGATAAGAAAATTATTTTTTAAAATAAACATTTGACCCACAAACTAGCTTGGGCTTCTTGGCTCATATATAAATGATCCTAACCTGAGCTCATAATTTGAGTCCATAATATAAGTAAGTCGGCTTGGTTCGGATATATTTTAAATGAGCCACGTTTGATCCCACCTTGATTAGACTCGGCTTTATTTGTTTACAACCCTAGGATTCATGATTATAAGAATGCAAAGAATTTAGAAAATTTGAGTTTTAGAAAAAGAAGTTTGTAGGTGGGAAAAGTTTTAAGAGGAATCAAGTAGTAATACAGAGAGAAGAAGCATCTAAGTTGAGAATTAAGTAAAACAAATTTGAAAAAATGTTCAAATAAAAACAGGCATTTACATGTATCTTTTTCTTAAAGTCATTAACTACATATTTATCAAAGTTGAAAAATCAATTACGCATTTCTCTTTTTTAAAACATACATATTACATATTTACCAATTTTAATAAGACCATTTATTAAAAGATTATATTACTCGTACTTTCACTAAATTATTTTTACATATTTCTCTTCATAAGACTATCAATTACATCGTTTCTCATGTTTAAGTTTTCTATATAAATAAAATAACAAAATTTCATCTCGTTTAAAACTTTTTTTCAAAACAACAATAATCGATAATCAAATATCTTCTAATACAAAACATAATTGGTTAAAGTTTTAAACAATTATACTAATACAACATCAATATATGAATATGTAAAAACCCTTAAATAAAAACAAGGTAAAATAGTTATTCAATAGGTTAAGTTTAATGAAATTCATAAATATATAATATATATGTCTTAGGAAGAGAAAAAATATAATTAATTTTTTAGCTTGGAGAAATATGTAATTTATGTTCTTATGAAGGGGAAATATATAAAAATCCCAAATAAAAAAGCCTCTAAAACCAGAAATTGTAAAAAGCAATCTAAACCATTCATCTTTTTAATTAATGGTTGAGATCAATTTGTAAGAAATAGTTTCTTAGATTGGTTTATAGGAATAACTATTTTTATTGAATTTTTGTAAGTTCCATTATTTTTTAAATGTTAATAACTTTTATGTACAACATTATTTTTTTGATAAAAATTACACCATAAAAACGAGTATTTTTATCTTTAAAACGAGTATAATATTATTATATAAAAAGATAAGAATTTTTTTACGTTTTTAAATTCATATCTCGTAATCGTGTCTTTTACTGCAGTTAATTGAGTAATTTTGTTAAACTCATATCTTGTCATTAGCTGATATATTAGACATATTGACCAAAATGCCTTACTTTTAAAATAATAAAAAACACGTGTAAATGCAACAGTACTTATTAGACTTTTTAGATAAAATACTCTTTTTTTTTACAAGCTACCCAACAAATTATTAACCTATCCATAAATGTTTTATTGCCTATAATTATTTTCATTGTTAAAACATAGTTTGAATAATCTAACATTATTCTTATTTAAATTGATTCAAACCTTATCTTTAAGTCTCCATGTGTTTGGTTCCTTATATTGTGATAGGCATCTTGATGGTCTCACCGAAGTTTGATAAGCCGAACAGAATCTCATGTGAAAGTTCACAACGTTGTCTGTTCGTTTGGTGAAATATGGTAATATGATTGGCCAACAAAGAACTAAGAACATACCAAGTTAACGGTTCATAAGAAAAGAGTTAATTACGCAAATGGTCCCTGTGGTTTGTAGAAAATAACATGTTTGGGTACTAAATGTTTTCTTATAACAAGTTGGGCTATTGTGTTTTCAAATTGTAACGAGTTAAGTTATTAATACTAACAGACGTTAACTTTTTTTTCGTTAAATCTAAGGGCAATTTCGTCTTTAGTTTAAAAGGACTACTAATGTAACTTAAGGGAGTGATTGTGTATATATATATATAAACACAATGTATGTATGTTTATCTCCTTCATAGGTAGAATAATTTCACCTCCCAGTCACCACCGCTGGCAACACCGCCGGTCACCATCCCAAGCGACCACCGTGTAATAGCCCAATCTCAGCGTAATAGTTACAAATATGTGAAATATGAAGTATTTTTTCATATATTGTCGAACGAGTAAGTTACGAGTAAAATGACTATTTAATATTTTAAGTTTTTTTTGACTAATTTTAGTGTTGTAAAATACCGTTTAAATATATTTAAATATAATAATATATTATATTTAAACAAACTCCATTTTTAACGAAACTTAGGTTGACTTCTAGAGAAAAATAAACTTGTCCCAATGACGTATTTGAAATTTTGTAGAACGTTATATTTTAAAAGTTATAAGAGAAAAACGAGTTAAGCTATTAAGTTAATTATAATGATAAAATAATATAAACAATAATAAGAGAAAGAATCATAAATGTATTTGTGCTTGCAATGTGTAGATTATGTATACACGTATTATGTGTTTGTTTCATCTAACATTCAATACATACATATACACGTATGTACGTACGTACATACAAACGTACATACAAACATACGTACCTACAATACATACATACGTACATACATACGTACATCCGTACATACATACGTACCTACAAACATACGTACACACACACGCACATACACACGTACATACATACGTACATACATACAACACATACATACATACATACATACATGCGTGCAATGCATGCATGCGTGCAATGCATGCATACGTGCATGCATCCATGCGTGCATGCATCCATGCGTGCATGCATGCATCCATACAAGCATGCATGCATACATGCATACATGCATGCATACATACACAACACACGCACACACGCACGCACGCACGAGAAGATGAAATCAGAAAAAATATCCCCATCTATTTTAAGTCAGTAATCAGATAAGTTCTTCTCAACTTTAGGTATTACTCTCCAATAAATTTCGGGACGAAATTATTCTTACGGGGGGAGAATGTGAAAACCCTAAAACTTAGGATTTCATACGTTAATATTTTCAATAAACCATCATATATATTACTCTATATTTGGTTAACTTATTATAAATTATATGTGTTTATGTGAATATATGCATGATGTACGTATGCATGCTTGGATGCATGCATAAAATTTACGTATGCATTAGTTCGTATGTATAAGTTTTTGTTATCAAACATTATATGATCAAGAATCTCAACCTTTTAGCACCAAACATACATCAAAACATACACCAAACGAACCAAAATACAACCCAACCAAACACCATCATACAATACAACATCAAAGAAAACTTGGCATCAAAACAAAACTAAGCAAAACCTAAACACTTAAAGATCTAAACTCGGCTCATTATGCTAACTAAACAAACCGATTAGACAACTTAAACACTAGTTAAACATTTGCATTAATGAGATGGTGACTCACTACTCTCTTGTGGTCGACACCTAGCAACCAAACACCAAGCACTTTCATGGGGTGACACCTTGCAAGCCTATACCTAGACCTAATGATGAGAAGCCTCACTACTTGAAGCTCTCGGCCGAAGACCTCCATCGACTACTTCACCAACCAAACACAAAGCCACCATCTCTACTCTCTCTCAAACTCTCGGCTAACACCACAACCATCAATCTTGTTCTCTTGGTTACTACTTCCAAACACCACCTGCGTAAGCCACTAACCACCACCACTTTGCTCTCGGTTACCATCACCACTCCATCAACTCTCGGTTAACTCCATAACCGAACATCACCAACATCACTACTCTCGGTCACCACAAAAACATCACCACAATCGAACAACATCATCATCCAAATCAACTTTTGCAAGAAGATCACGACTTTGGAAGCTCAAGACATCCACACAAGCCGGATTATCGAAGAAAGAAGCTATCATCAGCTACCTTCACCATCTCCCTTTGTCAAAATCAAGGTTTCATTCCCTAAAACATAACTAGTTAATCTTACCAAAGTATATATGTGTTTAAATAACACATATAACCAACCCTTATGATTAAACATACAAGTTCTTCACAAAATCTTACAAACATATTAATTTTATCAAAAGATATTAAGAAAGGTTTTATGAACCTGAAAGAAATAAATAAATATTGATAACCAAAAGTTATATAAAGGAAATTATCGATAAAGGGTTGAAAATATATGTGCAACTTGTTAAATTCAGTTTATTATGTAAATGATTGTGATTGTGGGAACAAATATTGTAAATATGTTTAGAATATTAAGAAATACCATTATGCAAATTTTGATGCCGTTACTATAAGTGAAATAATTTATACAAATTATCTAAGTATTTGGAAGAAAATTTCATGTTGGAAGAACCGAACCTGGTAAATGATTGGAAAAATTATATGTTGATTATTATGATTTATAAGACATGCAAAAAAGGTTTTGTGGTTTAATTCAAAGTTATGCGTAAGTTATGAATTTTAGAATTTTCTGCTATATGAAAATCGGGAAAAATACTTAAACTTTGAAATAAGTTATGAAAAATTTACAGAAAGTATGATAACTAGAATAAAGCAGTTTGTATAAAAATTAGAATTTTCGACATATCTTGCTATTTTTACCAAATATTGTTAAAATAACAAAAAATAATGAAAATAGGCTCTGCTATGATTTAAAACCTGATAAAATTTTGAGAACATATAAATTTTGTTGCATATAGTCTGACAAAGTTTGAAAAATTTTAGAGGCCCCAAAGTATTTCTGATAATTTATTCAAATAATATAAAAATACTAAAAAAATAAACTGTAAGTAATTGATATATGAAATTTTGATATATTATATATGATTTTTAGACACACCTACTATAAAAATTTTGTGATATATATCTAATTATAACTTCTGAAATGAATTTTATAATTTGAGATGCTAAAAATGTTAAAGAAAAGACATTTTTCTAAACTATAAATATTTTGTTTATAGGTTATCGTTTGGAGTAAAAGGTGAGACTCATAGCCCCATTTTTATTTTTATAAATTTTTGAAGGAAAAAGCATACTGTTTTATGATTGATGCATTATTAAGATTTTTAAGATATACTGTCATTTTTGTTACAACCATTAATTCGGATGTGGAACCGTTGGATAATATAGGTAGCGCTACTTAGGAAAATATTTCCTGCACCAACAGGATGAGTGTTGTGATGCTATATTATCTGATTTTATGAATTATGTTATGACAGTTATGAATGATCTGATTATTAAGTAAGGTTTGGTTGTATCTGATGCATCAAAGAATAATTTGTTTATGATAAACCTATGATCTCACCAATTTATGTTGACTATTTTGAGTATGCTTTTTCAAGAAATCATCATGACTAACAGCTTAATGTTCTCTTTTGATGTGTATAACGGCTGGGGAGAAATAATGGGAAAAGTCTGTGTTAATCTAACTGTGAACATGTATGATCTCAGCTTATCAGTGGAAGCGCATTTCCGTCGTTACTGAAGATGTAGCAGTTAGATAATATGTCTGTAATAGGATTATGTTAGATCAAATTTTGACTATTTATGATGTAACATAATCCTAACTTTATAATTATCTTTAATTATGAACTGAATTATGTTATGTTATGTTTTGCTGTGCTAATTTGTTTACTCTTTTAATAAATGAGTTCTGAATAAGCAAGTCACATCCAAAGCATCTCACGCTTCCGCCGGGATGTGACAGGTTGGTATCAAAGCTATTGGTTATAGAGAATTAGGTATTATAAAATGCCTAGACTATAACCATAAGCTCGTATTATGATAAATATGCATGTTATGTGTATACGTGAACTTTCGTGTTTTCATGAATATCCTAACACTACTTTTTAGTAGATTAAAAGGTAAAAATTTATTTGGAATATATATAATATGTGGAAATAAATGACTAACTATTTTGCTCAAAATTATAAAAAGACTTTTTGCAGCTATGAGCTCAGATAATTATCCCAGTGAAACTGACCCATCTGAGTACTCAGACCATAGCAATTTTAAGGAAATAACACCCGAACCCGAACCCGAACCCGAACCCTAGCAAGACATGGAAACTCCTCAAATTGAAATTGAAAATAACAATAAGCCAAAATTTTATATCCGACGTGCACCAGTAACAGTAGGGGGATATACAATTAAAACCCACAGGAAAAAGGTACGACATGAAGACAGATTCCAGGCTAAGCAAGATAAAGACACGTGAATACAAAATGCTGATTCTCCCAAGCATGAGGAAAAAGAAACTTAAAGACAAAAACGGGATGAGGACCAAGTGATGACAGCTCAGCAGACTCTTGAAAAGCTCAAGAAAATCCAACAAGGAATCCAGAGTATTCAGAAAGATATTAAAGAATTGAAGGCACCCAAGAAAAACATCTTTACAAGGATACGAAAATGGGTTCATGGAAATTAGAATTACCTTCTAACTTTAACATGCAAAATCCTTAATAAGAACTTAAATGAATTATATCTTTTGTGTTTGGAATACTTGTCTGTTATGTGTTAACTAAAATATTATTAAGAATTTAATTTTTTTTAACATTGACTACAATTAACTATAGAAAATCATGCCGTCAAGAAGGAACACTCAGCTCGTAAGAAAAACGACGCGAGTTGGACGACCCAGAACCAGGCCCGGGGAGGAAACTCCTGTGAACACAACCACCAATGAGGATGACAGGATCTCACAACTAGTAACTTAACAGATAGAGGCTGCTATACCAACATTAATAACCCAACTTCAACAAAACCTAAACCTTGGAACTGCGACACAAGGAAACGAAACACCTGTAGACGACACTATGAGAGGACAATAAGAAGAAGGAACAATGACTGATAAAGGATGCATATATAAGGCTTTTATGTCATGCAGGCCCCGAGAATTTGATGGTAGAGGCGGAGCTGTACAAGCCCTACGCTGGTTAGATGAGATGGAATCAACCTTGGAAATCAGTAATTGTGCCAACAACAACAAAACCTTGTTTGCTTCGTATTCACTAAAAGGAGAGGCACAATCTTGGTGGAAAATTGAAATGCACACTAAAGGTAGGCAAATTATGAATGGATTAAGTTGGGGGAATTCAGAGGTTTAGTAATAGAAAAATATTATCCCTATAATGAAATAGAAAAATTAGAAACTGAATTCCTAGCACTAGAAATGAAAGGAGCGGCACATCGAGAGTACACCGACCGGTACAATGAACTCTCAAGATTAGTATCACTTGGTGACCCCGGAAGCAAAAAGAATAGGGAGATACATTTGGGGTTTAGTACCACAAATCAGAGGACTGGTAAAATCCGCTATGCCTAGAACTTTCCAAGACGCCGTAAGCTTATCAGGAAGCTTGACTGATGAAATGATAAGAAACGGATCCTTAAGTAACCCAAGATCAGGAGAGAAAAGAAAATGGAGTGACAATAACCCAGGAGGGAAGTTTGGAGGAAATTCCCAGAAAAGGATAACCCGACAACCCACCAGAAACTTCTTAGGAATGACGCGGGAGAAGAAACCACAAACCGAGAACCAGCCATGGTGCAGTACCTGTCAGAGATATCATCAGGGTAATTGCGCAATGGTAATTTGTTACAACTGCAAGAAAAAGGGACATATATCCCAAGACTGTAAGAGCCCCACCAACCCAAAACCAGTTTGTTATCAATGTGGAAACGAAAACCACTTTCGAAATGAATGTCCACAATTGAAGGGTAAGGCTCTAGTCAACCAAAACAACCCACGAGGAAGAGCTTTTGTGATGCAAGCGGAAGAAGCTCGACACGAACCGGAGGTTGTAACGAGTACGTTTCCTATAAACAATCAGTACGCCACTGTGCTATTTGATACTGTAGCAACCCGTAGTTTTGTTTCAAACACGTTTAGACCACTGCTTAATCTAACCTCAGAAAAGTTAAATAAAAATATATGATAGAATTAGCTGATGGTAAGATAATTGAAGCCTGTGAAATCATTCCTAATTGTACTATAAATCTAGATGAATATTGTTTCAATATAGATCTGATTCCTATTGAACTCGGAGGATTTGATATTGTTGTGGGAATGGATTGGTTAAGTAGAAACCAGACTGAAATAGTATGTGGCAAGAAAATAATAAGAATTCCTCTGATTAATGAAAATAGAACACTTTGTCTATATGGTGAGAAACCTAGAGGTGTCATGAAGATAATTTCCTGTAAGAACGCACATACGTAAAAACTTCTTGGTCTTCTAGATCCTTTATCTTTAAGCAGCTTTTAAGTATTTTTTATGGGTTACATGTGATACATATACTAAAAAAGATGTCAGCTAATGCCAGTGAGCTCATGCTATACAGTTTATAAAATTAATTTTAACATGCATAGAATATAGGTTGTGATATTTGAGTCCATAGACATAGTGTCTTCCCTTGTTTTACCACAACCATCGGCAATGGGTTTGTTAGACCCTTCCGGTCCTCAAATAGGTATGCGTATGTGCTTGATGCATACAAGGAACCATATCCTCGTTTCAACTAGTCTGACACATCCCGTTAAATATATCAGGATGCCGTATACCACTACTAATCCGTGCATATATGTAAGCATTATAATTATTACCAGTTCAGACTAAACGAGTATTATCACAGATTTGAGAACAGTCATGATAACTCATCTATTTAATAGTTGCTCAATAGTTAATCAATTCTTAGTACAATCAGGCGACATCTCAAGGTCCTGATACCGTTTAAGTAATCATAGGTTATGTGATGGTATAATTAACTTGTAATTGTCATGGTTGGATATTAGCTATCGTTGCCTTGCTTAAAAATGGGTGATTAGTCCATGACTAACTAAAGCTAGGCTACCTAAAACACAACCCAAATAATAATCCCAATGCCAAAAATAATAATACTATACTAATACTAATCCTAATAATAATATTAAAATAAATAATAATTAACTCGACATAACTTATAAGAACATACCTTATAACTATCTACGACAATTTGATGTAGAGTCTCCAGAGCCAAAAACGACTATTAACAACACCCAGTGGGGTATTGAGTACTTGAGATTCTCTTTATCATAGAGTGCAGGACCGGTGAAGGGTGGTCCCTTACAACACAACAACACAAAGAGGAGAATAACCAAACTTAATCAAACAGTAAACTAGATTAACCACAATAATGATGCTAAGAACACAAGTAACAAGTAAGAGACAGAACAAGAGAACACAAAAGATTGGGTTTCAAGGATGCAGTATATTGCTTTCTCAAGTTCTATTACAAGTGTTACAAAAGCATAAAGAAAGATACTAGAACATGGAATACTTATACTACAACCTACAGCCGGCTATACTTTGAAAACCAGCTGGATACAATTGACTAGACACAAACAAAATCAATTGTAGAATCAAAAGGCATATCTGTCTTTTGACTTGTGACTATGACATGCCATAGCTCACATCCTAATATATTACGAAAAGGATAAAAGTACATAAAGTAGAAAGCATGGACTCAAGACCTCAATGTACAGTTACCAAAAGCATGGACCTTTCACCAACTCATGTAAGTTGGTGACTTTACAGAGTTGCAGCGGAAAGGTGGTCTAGCTTTATGGTAAAGTACATCAGATAAAGACATATTCTTAAAAGTCTTCGGAATAAATCTGTCTTCACTATTTGGCTTCGGAAGACTTTGTCTCTGAAGCTTCGGAAGACTTCACTTTTGGCTTCGGAAGATATTGGTCTTGGCTTCGGAAGATTTTACACTTAAATATTTCTAGTGCAGAGTGTAAAACTTTCGAAGCAATTCTACTTCAGTTCTTTAGTGCATTGCTTGCAGAGAGACTTTGGATGTTTTGGTTGCATCAGACTTATAGAAATCCTTACAAACTCCCCCTAGGCTGATGCTACCAAAACATTTAGAAGATCTTCAGATGTTAATAGTCTTCAGCACAATGATGACCATACCCTTCTTCATTAGATGGTCAGGATCATTCAGACTTTCATAGTATCTTCTCATCTCAAAGAGATCATGCAGAGGTAAGTTGATTATGTCTTGCCATGTATAGACATTCTTAACATCTTGATCTCTGATTACATGCCATCTTTCTGGATTAGTAGAGAAGGTCCAGGATAAGATGGGTGTCTCAGCTGCAAGAGGAGCCACTTGTATTGGAGTTGATTGGGCTGCCTCTTCATGCACTTCCTCAGGTTGATCTGACTCAGCCTGAGGTGTAGAGGTAGATGATTTAGGCTACTTCTTCTTAGACTTTGGTTTAGAAGCCATCCTCTTCTTCCTCTTAGATGACTTTAACTGAGAAGATTGGTCTGCAGCACCTTGTTGATCATCCTTGTTTTTTTCAGTTGGGTGTTCCTCCCTCACAGGTTCAGAAGGAGAGGGAGTTTGACCCTGCTGTGGATCAGAAGATGAAGCTTGCTGAGGCTCAGCAGGAGGTCCGGGTTTTGTTGTCTCAAGTTGTTCAACCTTAACCTCCACTTCAGGTGGGACTTGACTTGGAAGAGAGTGTAAGTCAATCAGTTCTCCACTCTTGATCTTCTGCTTGATTACCCTTATATGCTCATCCATTGTGGATAGAGACATAGGGCCAAGTCTCCTTCCAGAGAATCCATACAGCTTCAAGAAGCTCATCATCCTTTGTCTGTCAGCAGACTTCTTCATACTCTTTTGGATGATGGTTCTTGATTTTGCAGCTTCTTCCCTTAGCTTCTTCTTAGTTGTCTTTCTGTCTTTGAGTAACTCAAGCTCAAGTTATTTTAAGTACTCAAACTCAACATAGTCATAGGACAAGGGAAGAAGTGCATCTGCCTGGTAGAAGCCTGTGGCACTCAGGTAGTTGATCATTTTGATCCTATCTTCTTCTTTGTCTACCTGAGGTTCTTGTTGAACCACATCTTCTTGTATAGGACTTTCTTGAACTGGAAAGAGAGTAGGAGCATGCTTGTAGAGTCTTTTCAGTCTCTTCTCTTCTTTGAATTGGAGAAGTAACCTTGCATCCTCTTTTTCTTTCATCTCTCTTGACACTTCCATGTCAGCCAATTCATTTAGTTGTTCTAAGGGGAGAGAAATAATTTCATCTATGTCATAGTTCCTGGTCTGCAGGTAAGTAATCCTGGCTGCCTCAACTCATCATCTTGAGTATTTGGTCTGGGGGCAGCCCTGATTGCAGCTTGCATAAAACCTGAAGACCCAGAGGAACTTTCTCCCTTAGCTTCCTCTTCCTCTCTCTCCTCCTCCTCCTCAATTTCATCAGGAGTCAAAATCCTTTTCTCTTTGTCAACCACAGACCTTTGTGACTCAGGGTGGATAGAGGTTTGGCCTTCATTGCTTGGTGTAGCATCCATGCTCCGGCCAGAGAGAGGTTGAGAAGCACCTTCACCAGCAGGTGTCTCAGAAGGAATGCGGATCTCTGAAGCAGTTGATGATGATGAGACAGGGTTCTCAGGTTCTGCCACTGGGCCTTCAGTCAAGGTTTCCCCTATGAAACTAATCTTAGGGTCTTCCTCAACATCCAGTTGATCGATGGCATTACCTGATTGACTAAGTCTCCTTCTTAAGCTAAAGTCTGCAGTGATCCTGTCTTGGATTCTTTGAGCCAATCTGTCAGCTTGTCTTGAGTTGCTTGGGTTGACAAGTGGCATGTTGACTAGATCCAGACCTTCATAGAAGTTCAAACTTTAAAAATCAAATACTTCTTGTTGCCCTTGAACTCTATGAAGAATAAGGGCTCTTCTATCAGCATCATACCTCCACCCAATGATATAGTTTGAAGTTCCTTGAGGTGAGGATGACATAGCCCTTGGTATACCTTCCTCAAAGAGACTCCTGATGATGGAGTCTATAGAGTCCACATTAATGTGAACTTGAGGAAGTTGCTGAGTATGCACAATTGCAAGTGAGGATGGTGAGTCCTCAATGTTCATACTCTCTGAAGAGCTCCCAGGTTCTGTGTCTGTGATGACTTTCTCCCCCTTTTTGGTAGCATCACCCTCTTGCATAGGTGAGCTAGAGGTTAGGTCAACCACATTCACAGGTTCTTGTGTTCCTGGTTGAACTCTTCTTAAAGGGCTCCCAACTAGTTTTTCCCTGAGATAAGATATCTCAAGTTGCTGATCATTGACCCTGATGTGAAGGGTAGTCACCTGAGATTCAAGGTGACTAACCTTAGAGACTAAATAGGAGCATGTTTTTGACAGTTTTTGCAGCTTTAGTCTCAGATTCCCCTCTTCTTCATCAGAAGAATCATTGGGGGATGAGATGATTGGACCAAAGTCCTCTCTCTCACCACCAGCTTCAGGTTCTTGGCTGCTGGATTTCCTCTGCTCATTGACATTCTCAGTTGAGATGTCAATGGGCTGAGTTGCCATGGTTGAGGTCTTAATAATGTAATCACTTGCAAAGTGAGAGCATCTTCCATATGGATATCCTGAACAGGTTCAGAAGTATCCACCTCAGTTATAGGTGACTGATGTGGGCTAGACTGAGGAGACTCAGGAGTACTCATCTCTCTTTGAGTAGGGGAAGAGAAGAGAGACTCATGGTACTCACTGAAACCTAAGTCTTCATCAGTATAGAAGGAAATGTTGGGAATGGGTTGATTTAGATCTAAAGGCTGGGGATGGTAACTGTCCCCTGAAGGTTGTTTACTTGAGTGTTGAGACTCAGAGTGAAGGCTTAAGGCAGTTGGGCTTGTGAGCTCATCAGGGTGAGTATGAGGAACCTCAGCCCTGATAGTTGAAGAGATGGGAGTGGTTTGCTCCTCAGGGGAAGTGGGAGCTCTAGTGTCCACTTTCTCCTGTAAAGGTGAGTATATGGGGACCTGCACAGACTCAATAGCTTGAGCAGGGGTTCGTTTGGATTTTCTTTGGTAGGTGAGGGTTACTTGAGGTCTTTTTAGTGGTAGAGAGGTAGAAGGTGTGGGTTCAACACGAGCTTGTGTTGCTAGGTTGTCACCTTGAGCAATGAGCTCTAACATTTTGGGGACAAGGGCTGTTTCTACCCCTGAGAAGCCTACAGTTGGCTTCTTCATGATTTTAAAGATGCCGGGCTTCATCTGTCCCAATTTAAGAATATTATCTGTTTCCCTCAACTGTGAGCCCAGTTCACAGTTGAGAATGTGTTGAACATATCTAGGAAACATATAATACTCTAAGGAGTCCAAGTTAGCAAGCAAATTGGTATAGACAAATTGAGAGTACCTGAACTTGACCCCTTGAACCATTCCATGCACTATGAAGGAGAGATCCTCAGGAATCTTGTCCCACCCTCCATGCTTGTTTGACAAGCTGTGGATAACCACATGGAGTAGGTATTTCCACTGGGATGATACCTTCCCTTTCCTGAAGGTCTTTACAAAGAAATCCCCCTCATAGCCCATCTGCTCAAAGGAATGACTGACAGCTTCCCTTGGGAAGGACAACTCACCTTCTTCATCATCCAGCTGCAAATGAATGTTGATGATGGCCGGAGTGATGAAGAGTGTCCTCCCTTGCACTGTGGCAGACAGTGCCTTCTCCCCATCCACGATGACCTCTTGGCAGGTCTTCCAAAATTCAAGCAGATGATCCTCATAGAGAGTAGGATCAATGGTTAGGGAGGTGAAGTAATTTGATAGAGCTAAGAACTGGCAAATCTCTGAGAAACTTTCATCTTTCTCAAAGCTTAACAGAGGAACCTGGTTGTGTTGCTTGTGAAGTTGCATGGAGAAATCTGGGTTGTTTCTGCGGTTAAGGTTGGCCATTTGAGAAGCTTAAGGATGAAGAAAGGTGGAAAGCAAAGGCGGTTTGGGAATTAGGTTTGAGGAATAGTAGAATTGAAGAAGATAGTGAGGGAGAGGGGGAAGTGTTTGGTATTTATGTGAAAAGGATTTGAACCAAAGTTAATGAAAGAGGATAAACTTTGAAATCCGAATGTCGGTCCCACCTCTGAAAAAGTAGTTTGCTTTTGCTAAAAAAGTAGTTTTCTTGGAGTTCGAAAAGCTTCCGAAGGTAAATTATCTTCGGAAGTTTTAATGAAAAAGCTTCCAAAGCTAAAATGACTTCGGAAGATTTTCCTGAGAATCTTGAAAATTTTGCTTTGGAAGAGAAATAAACACTTGAATGCTTTGTATATAAAACAACAAATCTTCTGAGAGTTAATTTTGCTTCGGAAGGAAAAAGTCCTTAAAAACAAATAAGTGTCTGAGACAAGTATTTAAGCTTCGGAAGATAGATTGAAACTTCTTTTGAAGGTAAAATTTCTTAGACAGTTATTTATTTTGAAGACATGATTTCTTCCGAAGGTAAAAATATATCTTCCGAAGGATCAAAAATTTTCAAGAATCTAAGGAAAGTCTTCAAAAAGGATTTGATATCCAAAGAAAACATGAGCTTATGAAAGTGATGAGACAGGCAACTTAGGACACACATATTTTTAAGAAATAATTAGAATTGGTTTTAAGAAAAGATCTACTCAAAGTTAATCATCCCAATAGCTGATATTAGATATTTAAATCTCTGTTCATCAAAAGCTTTTGTAAACAGATCAGCATATTGTTCATCTGTATGAACTTTGACTAGTTTAATTAATCCCTTTTCATAGTTATCTCTTATTAAATGATACCAGATATTGATGTGTTTGGTCCTTGAGTGCTGCACAGGGTTCTTAGTGATAGAGATAGCACTATTGTTGTCTATGTGGATAGGAGTCTCCTTGAAGTTAAATCCATAGTCCAGCATCTGATTTTGAATCCAAAGCACTTGAGCACAACAACTTGCAGCAGCAATGTATTCAGCCTCAGCAGTTGATGCAGACACACATGATTGTTTCTTGCATTGCCATGAGACAACCCTTCCACCAAGGAATTGACATCCCCCAGATGTAGACTTTGCATTCATGTTGCAACCACCATAATCACTATCTGTATAAGCATACAAGTTGAAGTCAGGAATTCTTTGGATACCATAAACCAAGTGTTGAAGCACCTTTGAGGTATCTTAAATCCTTTTGACAGTGATGAGGTGAGACATCTTAGGGTTGGCTTGATATCTTGCACAAATACATGTAGCAAACATGATATCAGGCCTGCTAGGTGTAAGATACATAAGAGACCCTAATCATAGCTCTGTATAAGTGTTCATCTACACACTCCCCCCAAGATCAGGTCCAAGGGAGTGGTTTCTAGCTATGGGTGTCTTAGCAATCTTACAATCAGTCATGTTGAACCTCTTGAGTATGTCCTGAACATACTTTGACTGACTTATGAAGATGCCATCTTCAACTTGCTTCACTTGAATTCCCAGAAAGAAATTGAGTTCTCCCATTGCACTCATTTTCAAATCTGTCTTTCATCAGCTTCTCAAAGTCTTTGCAGAGCTTTGGATTAGTTGAATCAAAGATGATGTCATCTACATACACTTGAACTAGCAATATGTCATTTCCCTGTCATTTGATGAAGAGAGTTCCATCTATAGTACCTCTCCTGTATCCATGTTTGCAAAGATACTCAGACAATGTCTCATACCACTTCCTGGGTGCCTGATGCAGCCCATAAGAGCTTTGTCAAGCTTTCAGACATAATCAGGATGATCAGGGTCTACAAAACCAGGTGGCTGTTTGACATACACCTCTTCATCAATCACTCCATACAGAAAAGCACACTTCACATCAAGTTGAAAGACCTTGAAGTTCTTGGATGCAGCAAATGCCAGGAATATCCTAACAGCTTCTAATCTTGCTACATGAGCAAAGACATCAGTGTAGTCAATCCCTTCTTCCTGATTGTATCCTTGAACAACTAGTCTTGCCTTATTCTTGATGATAATGCCTCTATCATCCTTCTTATTCCTAAACACCCATTTGGTTCCCGTGGTAGTCTTCCCATGAGGAAGAGGACAAAGGTTCCAAACATTTTGCCTTTTGAATTGAAGCAACTCTTGTTGCATAGCTTCAACCCAACTTCCATCCTTTAGAGCTTCATCAACTTTCTTTGGCTCTATCTGAGATAAGAAACAAGAGTGAAGACAAACATTTGCTTCATGGGTTTGTCCTCTTGTTCTTACCCCTGTGACAACATCTCCAATGATGTTTGTGGTGGGGTGAGACTTGTGGATCCTAAGCTGAGGGATCACATCAAGTTGATGAGAAAGATCCAAATTTGAGAAATTTAGATCTGGCATAGATGATTCACCCTCCACAGCACCACACTTATCAAGATTAACTTGATCCATTGAGTGTGTGACATCATTGATGTTGTCATCTATGGTGTGGTTATTAGCATCAAGGAATTCCTGATCACTTTCACCATGACCATTGTTGTCTTCCACAATTGAGGTATCTTTATCTGGTTGTGGAGCCTCTGAGCTGGAATTTGAAGGCACCCCAGATGTATCAGCTGAATTTGTCATTGTAGTGCTGATAGAAACCTCATTTACTGAAGTAGTTCCAACTGGAGCTGAAGATGTATGAGTTGAAGGTCTTCTTAGCTCGAATCTTGGATCAGGATCACTTGTATTTAAATTTTTTGCAGATCCTGAAACATTCTCACAAGATTTGTTAAAACAGTTGGTAACTAAATCAATATCAAATAGCCAATCAGGACCAGAACCAGCCACACAGGGTGTGTGTTCATTGAAAGTCACATTGGCTGACTCCTCAACAATTCTAGTTCTGAGATTGTATACTCTATAAGCTTTAGCTTGGGAAGAGTATCCAATGAAGTGTCCATCATCTGATTTCTCAGCAAACTTGGCAATTTGATCTTTGGTATTCAAGATGGTGCAAGGACATCCAAATGACTTGAGAAAACCAATGAAAGGTTTTCTCTTGTGCCAAAGTTCATAAAGAGTCTTACCATGTGTCTTAACTACTAAAAATCTGTTTTGCACATAGCAAGCAGTGTTTACTGCCTCTGCCCAGAAGGTGATGGGCAGTTTAGAGTCAGACAACATAGTTCTTGCAGCTTCAATTAGTGTCCTGTTTCTCCTCTTAGCAACACCATTTTGCTGAGGAGTCCTGGAAGCACTATATTGTCTTGTAATACCTTTTTCATCATAAAATGTATCAAGGATTTGATTCTTGGATTCAGTCCCTTGATCACATCTTATGGTTTTGACCTTGTGATCACTTTGATTCTCAATTTTTAAGATGAAATTCTTCAGAACTCAGGGGTCTCATCCTTAGTTCTAAGAAAGAAAACCCAAGTGAATCTTGTAAATCATCTGTGATCACCAAACAATAAGAGGTCCTTCCTAGACTCATTACACTGGTGGGGCCAAAGAGATTCATATATAATAAGTGTAGGGGAGTAGTGATGGAGTTCCTTTCCTTAGGCTTGTGAGATACCTTATGTTGCTTCCCTTTCAGGCATGCAACATAATGATCATCACTTGTAAACTTTTTCTTTGGTATTCCAGTTACCAAATCATGTTTAATTAGTTTATTCATGTTCTTAAAGTTTACATGGCACATTCTTTTATGCCATAGGAAAGACTCATCAATATTGGCTTTAGACAGAAAGCATGAAACTTCTTCGGAGGGAGATGTTTCTTGCAAGTCCATCTTGTACATGTTCCCTTTCCTGGGGGCTCTAAGGAGGATGTGCTCATGAGGAATGACCACTCCAGGCTTGAGAACAATGCACTCATGCTCAGTAAAGAGCAAGTTATAACTCTGATCACAAAATTGGGATACACTCAGAAGATTGTACCCAAGCTCCTTGACAAAGTGCACCTTTTCAATGCTGAGCTTACCATTTGTGACCTTGCCCCTTCCAGAAATGTAACCACCTTCATCTCCTCCAAAAGCAACTGGTCCTCCATAATCCTCTCAAAGTTATGGAGTAGTGACCTATTGCCTGTCATGTGCCTGGAACAGCCACTATCAATGATCCAGACATTCTTGTTTGTCTTGAGCTGTTCCTGCACAAAGTAAATGATTAGTTACATTTGGAAACCCAAGCCTTACTTGTCTTGGGCTCACTAAGTATAATAGAAGGTAATGCAACAGTAATAGATCCTATGGTTGTGCTAGAAGGATCTTGAGCTGTTGTTGATGGAGAAACTTCAGTCACTTGGTCTTTCTCAGACTTCCACACCACCTTTGGAGTCTTGGACTTGACCTTCAAAACATCGGAAGCTTTGGGACTTCGGAAGTTTTGATGACTGAACCTTCGAAAGATTCTGTAGTCACTGCAGCAGACTTCAGTGCTTCGAAGAATTCCTTTCTTCTGAGACCAACTTCTCTTCCGAAGGAAATTTTCCATTTCCCTTCTTCTTAGATTTGGAGCTTCCGAAGGAAACAGACTTTCCTTCCGAAGCTTGAATCTTCTTAAACTCTTTGAAGTCTTTGTCTTGGTTATATGGACAGTACTTTTAGGATTATATGGACATTCCTTAGCAATGTGAGAGGTACTTTCACACATGACACACAACATTTTCTTCTTCAAAAGAGTCTTCTTATGAGAACAAGACTGTCTTTGGTCACATCCCTTCTCCACCTTCATCTTTGCAGATGCTGAGATAGTTCTTATGGGCTGGGAACTATTCTTGGAGTTTGATGGTCCAGGCTGTGCAGCAGTGGTACACAACAGATCAGTCTTCTTCTTGGTACTGAGATGATTTGAACAAGAACCAGAATTCTTAGATGAAGAGATTTGGTTGATGTCTTCAGTCTTTACTACTTCAAACCCTGCAGAGATAAAGACTTATTTCTGCTTAGAGTCAAAAGTAGCCTTGATCTCTTGAGTCTTCTTTGCTTTTCTTTTGCTCTTCCTGATCAAGTTCTTTCTCATTGACTTGGTCATCATAGTAGTCTTCTTCTGCTCAGAAGGATAGTGGCCTTCTTAGAATCCTTCTCTTCACTCTTCTTAGAAGAATTCTTCACTATCTCTTCTTCATCCTCTCACTTATAGGATCTATGAGAGGAAGCTCATCTTTATAAGTTTCACACCTAGGAGATCTTACAGACAAGATTGTGTGTGGATGAGCTATCTCATTGGATCCCAGTCCCTGTCTATTTTGATAACACACCTTGTTGTGCAGGGATGAGGATATCATGTTCTTGAAGGTCTCTTCTTCAAGAACACTCTTTTCTGCCCTAGCTTTGCTGGTCACAAGCTCAGCCTGGCACTCAGTCAGCTTGGTTATGAGATCTTGGATTTGAGTCCTAAAATCTGTATGCTCATGTTTTAACTGAAATGAATGGTTTTCTCTAAGTCCTCTATCTTTAGTTTATAATCATTTTCAGTCTTTCTAAAATCTGATTTTAAAATGTTTAAGGACTCAAGATCAGATCTCATCTTCAAGTTATAGGACCTGTATCTGTTAACTTTAGCAATGCATTCAGGAGTACTGATATGTTCCAATACCTTCGCTTCATCATGATCTGCCATTAGTGCTTGGTTTGGAGAAGCATCTTCCACCTGAAATCTCTAGTCAAAGCCTCCTTCTTCAACAGCAACAACAACTTGTTGCTTTGACTTCTCATTCTGAGGGCTTTGTCAGTGTAGTTTGGTCTGGTTTGTGCTTGGCCACCATTTTTTTAGGTGCCTTGCATTCTATAGCAAAGTGGCCTATCAAGTTACAGTTGTAACACTTGACTTTGCTTTTATCCAAGCCAAACTTTCCACTGGTTGCATTGCTTGGAAACCTCCTTCCAGTTTTCTTGTAGAACTTCTTGGCTCTATGAGTGAGAAGAGCCATCTGCTGGACTATTTCCATATGTTCCAGATCATCTGGATGGATACAATCCCAGTCTTCAAGAGTGAAAAGAGTTGCCACAACTTTGATCAGAAGACACAAAGGCTTGAGAAGAGCTTGTCTCTTGGAATGGGCTTCCTTGAGTGTAGTTCTTCCTGGGTGTCTCTGGGAAAGTGATGAAAGGACCCTTTGGTGACTTGTTAGGGTAGCATATGAGATGATGTTGGGGTTCCATGCTATCCCTTTCAACCACATGCAGGGCTGAACCCAATTGATTGTTGGAGTTGCCAGATGAACCTTGCATGTTCATCTCCATCTGGTAGCCACTGAGAATCCCATATAACTCTGTCAGAGTAAGAGTTTTGAGATTTTCAGTCCTCTTGATCACCACACAATAGTGTGTCCACTGCCTAGGAAGTGAGGACATGAACTTCCTTACAATGTCTCTCTGTTTTCAAGAGGAACTCCTCCATCCACAAGGGTATCCACTATCTCAACATACCTGAAGTATTGCTGAGTCATAGTTTCGTTTCTTTTTGAAGGTGAAGTTTTCAAACTGCTGCTTCAGGAGATCCTTCTTGTTCTCTTTGGCCTCAGAGGAGCCTTCATACATCAGTTTTAGTGCATCCCACAGCTGTTTAGCTGTTTTGCACTTCTTGAAACCTCTTTACACAGAGTTTGGAAGGGCAGTTTGAAGAGCAGTCATGGCTTTTCTATCAATCTCTACTCTCTTCCTATCTTCATTAGAGTAGTTAGCCACATCTTTGGGGATCATACCAGCACCAGTAGCAGAAGGAGTGCTGGGTATGAAAGGTCCATTTTCAATAGACTCCCACATTCTTGAGTCTAGAGACCTGATGAAACCTTCCATTCTCATACACCAGGTATCAAAGTCATCAAGAGTGATCAGTGGGGACTTGTTCATGGTTCCAGTTTCCATATCAGTCTTTGAAATGACTGCCATTTGAAAGTTTAGTATTTGTGTGTGTGAGGGATCTTAAAATGGTGAGATCTTATATCAAGAGCCTGAAAAGCTCTGATACCAATTGCAGGACCGGTGAAGGGTGGTCACTTACAACACAACAACACAAAGAGAGATTAACCAAACTTAATCAAATAGTAAACTGGATTAACCACAATAATGATGCTAAGAACACAAGTAACAAGTAAGAGACAGAACAAAAGAACACAAAAGATTGGGTTTCAAGGATGCAGTATATTGCTTTCTCAAGTTCTATTACAAGTGTTACAAAAGCATAAAGAAAGATACTAGAATATGGAATACTTATACTACAACCTACAGCCGGCTATACTTTGAAAGCCAGCTGGATACAATTGACTAGACACAAACAAAATCAATTGTAGAATCAAAAGGCATATCTGCCTTTTGACTTGTGACTATGACATGCCATAGCTTACATCCTAATATATTACAAAAAGGATAAAAGTATATAAAGTAGAAAGCATGGACTCAAGACCTCAATATACAGTTACCAAAAGCATGGACCTTTCACCACACTCATGTAAGTTGGTGACTTTACAGAGTTGCAGCGGAAAGATGGTCCATCTTTATGGTAAAGTACATCAAATAAAGGCATATCCTTAAAAGTCTTCGGAAGAAATCTGTTTGAACTATTTGGCTTCGGAAGACTTTGTCTCTGAAGCTTCGGAAGACTTCACTTTTGGCTTCGGAAGATATTGGTCTTGGCTTCGGAAGATTTTACACTTAGAATATTTCTAGTGCAGGGTATAAAACTTCCGAAGCAATTCTACTTCAGTTCTTTAGTGCATTGCTTGCAGAGAGACTTTGGATGTTTCGGTTGCATCAGACTTATAGGAATCCTTACATAGAGCAGAGCTTTCTCAAGAAATTTATATTCTAAAAGAAACCTATAAGCTTCTATTTATATAAGCAGGCAGACAGCTAAATTCCATTCTTCTGTAGAGGTGGGATGAAAGTGAGTAGCCTGACTACTTGCTTACTTATTGACTAGCGTGCTTGCTTGCTTGCTTATAATTAATTCAACTGATTTGTTTCGTTTTTCTCTCATAATTTTTAAAACTATAGAGTTCTATAAAATTTCGAATGCGTCGTTAGGAGACCCTCATTTTTTCTACGAATCGACCTAAATTTCGCTAAAAAACGGAGTAAGGGCGAATATATTATATTTATTTTTATTTTTTGTTTTGTTAAAATAATAAACTCTCAAAGTCACAACTCATCTTTCAAACAATCATCGTACTCGTTACTTACTCTTACGACAATATATGAAAGAAAATTTTCATATTTTGTGCATTTACAACTATTACATTAGGTTTGGGGTTACCTTTATTTAATAATAATAATAATAATAATAATATAATAATAATAATAATAATAATAATAATAATAATTATATTATTATTATTATTATTATTATTATTATTATTATTTATTTATTTATTTTATTTTATTTATTTTTTTATTTTTCTAGGTATTACAGGAACATTACCAATTTTGCCCCCTACCTAATTTTAATTAAAAAGACATGTGTTAACATCTTAATCCTTCTTACACAGTTTTAAAAGACTTTGTATTTGAACCTTTCTCTGTATATATGGATGGATGTGGACATATGCATTTGCATAGGCAAAGTTTAGAATACAAAGTGGTTATACATGTGAAGTGTACAAAGCAATATGTGATAGATGCATGACTTCTCTGTGTTTTACACGAATGCGTAGTTTGTTAAATATCTGTGCACATAGATATTTTTGTTAGCAAACTTTGTTAAATGTTTGTGCACACAAGACAATAACATGCATATGAAGTTTGCAATCATGTTCACCATATAGACAAGCAAAATAATTACTTAATAGTCTCTTAACGTCATTTCCGTGTCCCGCACACTTGTTCGGTCGTTAATTAGTAATTATTCATTAAACTCTCGGTGTCTCAAACGGTTAACCATTAATCATAAGGTATAATAATCTCATTAGCAGATTATTATTCTGTATTGGAATCATTTGTAACCTAGATCCTATGGGGTTCACTTTTGGTATTTATTTATTAATATGCTAGTTATTAATTTGATTAATAATTATAAAAAAGGTGTTGATAATGTAAAAGCATAATATAATGTAAAAGTATGCTTATAAGGAATATAAGGAATTAGTTATTATGTTTTTTATATGTAAAAGAAAGGTAAATGATGAATAGTTGTACTAAGTCTTACTATTTTTAAGAAAAGGATCATGTGAGTATAAGAGCTAACCTGACAGTGATATATTATGTTATGGGACACTATGATTGCGTATATATCATGTCATGTTATGATTCAATGGTTACAACCAATATGAAATGTTAAAATGTCAAGTTATGTACTAAAGCTAAAACTAGAACCCATTTAGCAATGTTGATTTTTATAATATACCAAGCTTATCATATATGCATTAAGAGAGGTTATAACTTGGCATGGATTAAAAGGGTACCTTAAGACTGGCATCCCAACTTATAGGTTGTGTTTAGGTAAAGTCCATTTTATGTTATGTTTAAGAAAAGAATAATGTAAAGAAATTTATATTTTGATACATACGTTTAATTAACAATCAGCTTAAGAATTACGGTTACGATGCGTTAATGCAACTGTAAGGTGTGCTAGAATTGGATCCTTACACCCTCATTGGGCAAACATAGTCAAAACATGTTGTGCCCACCTGCTAAAAAGTTTTAACGATTGAAGAAAGTGCACGAAGTGGCATGAAAGAATGTTGAATTTCTAGATATTCGAATCTGAACACCCTTACTACAAGGTAAAAAAACAAAAATATTCTTACCGCGCATGCATGATATGGTTTATTGATATGTTAATAATTATATATGTTTACAATATATATATTTCTTTGCATTTTAAGTCATTTTGTTACAAAATTTATAAGACACTGATTTGTGTTTTATATGAATTTTGTAGTTATCAAATGAAGCTTGATGAATTAAGAAAACCACGATTTGAAGAAGTTCAAGAGAAAAAAAATGCTACTGATATGACCATATAAGCTGTCAAACTCAAAATAATTATTTTAAAGCTGAATATGGTCATATCACTTTAGATATGGCCATATTCAGGTAGAAAATATGTTTATAACCATACTACACCTCATTTCCAACATAACTTTTTATTTCTTTCAAAACCCTAGCCTCCCTCAAATCCTTAGGTGTTTTTGAGCATTTCTCATGAGTTTTTGGATATTTGAAGGCTAGGATTGAAGATTTCACACTTTCAAAAGGATCTATCATCAATCATCACCCCGTTTCCACTAAAAAATGGTTTGAATTTCTCTAGATCTAGTATGAATTCTTCCATGTTCTTGATTTTGGGTGTGTTTCTTGTAAGCCTTATGGGCTAAACTCTTATTATCACATGGATTAAATAAAACTTAATATGATTTAACAACTTGTACATGATTCTTGGTGTTGTTTATGTTAATGTCATGATGAAACTTGATTATTCTTCAATGAATGTGTATTTGTTCTAGTTTGATAAAATGTTCAACCTTGTGGGTGTTTTAAGCATGTTATGTTGAAAAATCTCATGTTCTTATAAGATTTATGCATATGATTGCATCTTTTGTATGTAATTTTTTGAATTTGACTAGGAATAGTGAATGAAGGTTGGAGCTTAGTAAAATTGGATGAATATGCATCCTTATGTTTATATTTGAGAAAATCGTGGTGTATGTTATGAATATCTCTTGTCACTGGCTATGGATTGATTTTGTAATTGTGGTTTAATGTTTATGAGTTGAAGGGTAGTTATAGTTTTGACTATTTTACGCAAGTTGAGGTGGTTATCATGTGTTCATCGTGTTAACTTTCCAAAAATTTATGGAATTAGGTGACCCTAACGAGAGTCTAATTCATTTTTAACATTGACATAAGTGTATCATTAGTTCTTCATGGCATAACTTTAGGTGGTTATTGTTTTTTATCATTCTAGCTTTCGGAATGGTTGGTTCAGGCTACTTTCGTGTTTCATGTGTAAAAAATGGTATCACCTCGAGTTTGTGCTAGTTGTTAATTTTATGCTAAGTGGATCCAAAGTCTAAGTGGTATCTTTAATTGATTGTGTATCTTCATATTTAATTTCTTAATTTATAGTTTAATTTGCTAATTGTTTTGGTTAATTATAATTTTCACAAATCCAAACTCAATTGATCGGTTATATAGTGATGATGATTTAGTATTGGGAGCTATTGTGTTCACGGATCAATACTTGGTTCTTACCTCAAGCTATACTACTATACGATATGTGCGCTTGCCTATTGCGTATAGTTGGTCTAAAGGTAATAATCGTTTCTTTAAATTTAAAACAAATTATGTAATTTTTCATATGTATATACTTTACATACATCAGTTATCGTGAATGCCTAAAAAAGGTATGTTGAAAGTCCATATTTAGAAGCTTCCACTGTCATCAAATGTCTACAAACAACATGTCGGGGTGTCGATGAGTCCGCAAGATCAATACTGACTGTAGATGAGTGTGAACAACATTCATATACTATTGTGCTGATTACGTTAAATAAAATGTAGAGAGAAATGGATAAAACAACATGAGAAAAGTCTTGTTTATATGAGAGCTAGACACCACTGTAACACATACTTTATATACACACACAATGAACATGAAACCAACACCAAATCATAAATATGAGTTTAATGATGATATATAACAACAATTATTTGTAACAGTATTATCTTTTTCAATATATGTTTTCTATTGTTACCGAGTCTTACAACTTCGTACTTCACACAAAGTATTCTTATTCCTTTATAGCAATTCTTTAATGGTTACGGTACCCTTCTTCATATGTATTGTATATAACTTAACATAAAGATGACTATTATAAAATGGTGTGTATTCTTTATAACTGTCATTTGCATGCCATGGACATGCCTTCATCTTATTCTTATCTTCGTCGTCCACCGACCGACCCGCTTCACGTTGGCAGTTGAAGTAGACTGCAGCCACAGGAGATCCAAGGTTATAGAGCTCCGCAAAATCTTTTGTGTTGAAGTTTTGGCGCCACCCTGGGGCATACACAGTTTGTCGCCCTAACTGTCGGAACAACACGAAAACCATACGATGAATTCCCATTGATGGCCTTGGACTCTCGTAGCACACAACTTCTTGACCTATATGTAGTTTACAATAATCAAATTAGCAATAAGTCAATCTGATTAGGTATTTTTTTTCTTTTGCTTTTGGTATAAAATATTCTTGGACTGCTTTACAGATTGAATGGCTTTACAAAATTCCTATCTTGAATGCATAATGCCTATATTTCCTTAGTACCGCCAATGACAGTGACATTATATATGATAATAATAATACTACCAATAATATAATAATACTAATACTAAAACTAATAATTAAAAAAATAATATTATAAAAGTAATAAATATTATCGCATTTGTTAGAGTGAATTGCCGTTTTTCTCCCTGTGGTTTGGTAACATTTGTCATTTTCATCCAAAAATATTTTTTCTTGTATTTGGCTATTCAAGGTTTGAGAAACGTTGTCATTTTCATCCAAAAATATTAGGTTCATTGTTTAGAATGTTAAATATTCATCATTAAAAGGGCACTTACGTAATTTTTTATATAAAAACAAAATCCTAATTTATGTTTACGCGTTGCTAGTAAAATTTTTTACCACGTATTCATTTTTTTTGGATGAAAATGATAACTATTTTAAACATTGGGGAGTCAAATGTAAAGAAAAATATTTTTGAATGAAAATGATAGATATGACCAAATCAGAAGAAAAAAAAACGACAATTCACTCAATTTGTTATCATAATTACACCTTTAGAGTCAAAAGTCGACCCTTTCATCATATGCATGCAAAAATAAAAACTCACCAAAGCGTGCTCCTGTGGTCGCTGGAATATCAGTCACCAACCTACACAGAATAAAGTGTTAAAGAAAGCATAAGAATACATCAATCAGAGTCAACATAAAATATTAGATATTGTATTTCTTCCATCCAAAAGCATAATTTACATTTTAAAGAACAAAAGATGAATGTTTTACAATATCTTTAATATTTTTAATTTAACGTTTATATATGTATGAAAAAATATTGTTTATGATTTTGACATTCTTTAATGTTTTCTTCTGAACTTCAAAGTTTTTATAATATAGTATTTAAAACCAATTGAATAAATAGATTGTAAATAATTAATAATTAAAATTAGGAAATGTTATATTGTTTTCTAATAAAGAATAGATTTTATGTTTGACAAGCCTAATATAAATTTAAAAAAAAACAAAATATTAAAATATAGAAATAAAACATCATACAAATAATGAAAAAAGATTATTAATGTTTTAGAATAATAAACATATAAATATAAGTATTAACAAACTTTGATTAATAATATACTTTAGCTATTAAATTGTAAAATTTAAATAAAAGTAGAAAGCAAAAGGTATAAATAAAAATGAGTTAGACCAATGAGTGGAAGAATGAACCAAAGCTATATCGAAGCTAGCTTTTGGTTTATGTGTGGTAGATAGAAACCACATGTAATGTTTTTTTTTCAATAGCTACGTGGTAAAAAGAGGCTGAAAAGCGAAAGGCATAAAATAAATATTTGACAACGATTTGTTAGAGAACCTTGTATATCGAAACTTGGGTGTTTTGTTTATGTCTAGCCAATTAAAAGCCATCAAAAGCATGTATATGTACAAAACATTTATTGATTTTCATTCTAGTGGCTCCAATAAAAAACACTTGATATTTGTTTATGTCATATTCCTTTTCAAATGATAAATATATTTTACAAGATCTCCCCATAATTAAGAAATTCATTCAAAAGAGAAATATAATTTTACAAGATCTCCTCATAATTTAAGAAATTCAACTCTTAGATCCTTCATGTTTTATTGTAAAATCAAAACTTACCAATGCAAGTATTCCCTAAGGTTAGGGTCACTTGGACTTGGAGCATCCGGATCCACCATTACCTAAGACAACAATAATGTAACTAAACTCAATTAGTTATTCTTCTGGAAAGCAATTTAAAATGAAAAGAAGAAGGGAAACCAACGTACTAAAGTGTGAAAAGCACGTAGGTCGTCACCACCAATATCAACCCGAGGTTGGTTCACAACCTGAGAGGGTTTAAGCTCGCACCGTTGCTAACCTCCCTATCATTATACGAAACATTAAGGTTGATAGACTTGGTGAAACTATCAAGAACATCACCTATCACGCGCCCAACGACAATGGGTCTCTCTCCTCGGCATCCATATAACAAAGGGCTTTTTTTTCCTCAATTATAGTGAGTTGGGTTTATTCTCTCAAGTATGGATGTTT